>JABUQX010063767.1:0-7500 GCA_015478945.1 Trachelipus rathkii | reverse complement strand
TAGATCCTACAAGAACAGTGTTATATAATATATATTGACTAAGACATAGTAATAGATGCAATTAACGTCACTACTATAGGAATGCGAGCTTCAGCTGTCTGTCGAAAGGTATAGTTAGGTTGTTAGAAACTGTGACGTACTTCTAGATATATCATATATGAGTTATCAAGAGGTTATATATTCATTAATATGGTATGGTTAGTAAAAATTTAAGAAGATAGAATAGATTTACGAATATATTATAATATAGATAATTAATAATAGACTAATAATGAGTTGTAATAAGTTATCACTCAATTTTGGCGCAACGTCCGCATGCTGGATTGAAGCCGAATTTAAGAATAAATTTACATAATTGCACTAGAAAAAATTATTATTCAAGCGTACTATCAGCTATAAGATTAACAGCTCTTCTTTGTGAATTTTGCTTCTGTATATTTAGAATCTTGCAGGGGCTGCAGGAGCCAGGACGAGAAGTTTTGCTTAACTCTTACATAATCTATTTTTAAGATAACCCAAAAAGTCTTTTTCCCTTCTGTTGTCTTAACCATTTAGTTCGATATTCTCTTCACTATTACTCTCCGCCTGCAGCCCAATGCTGTCGACGTCTCTCTCTGTCTCTCCCTCTTTCCGTGCTCTCTCTCTCGTCGTAGCTGACTTCGATCTCTATCTACTAACCTCTCCTATTTCTCTTCAATCTCTCTCTACTCTATTACTCTATCTCTCTCTTAAATTTCCTTACTATTTCTTTCCTTTTATTTTTCAACCTTATTGTTTCATTCTTTATACTCCATCATTATACTTCTTTTACTTATATCTTACTTTTCTGAGTGTATGTGGTTTTCTTTCTCTTTTCTCTCTTCTTTCTTAATCATCATTAATATTTATTTCTATTTCATAATCAGTGATCACTCAAATTATATTTTTCTACTCTTTACCACTTTAATTTCTCTTTCTCTCCCTTTATTGTTTCATATATATAATTATTTATATAAATTATTACAATTCATTATCTATCACGTTCTCCTCTTTCTATTATGTGCAATATCTCTTTCTTTGTGTGATGTTTTCATTGTCTTTATTTCCCTTACAATCATTGTTTCTCATCCTCGTGAATTATAAGTAAAATAAACTTCTCATATTATTAACACTCTTCTTCGCTTCTTTCATAATTTCTCCCTCTCTCTCTCTTTTCTTCCACTTCTCTTCTCTCTCTCTCTCTGCTCTCTCTCTCTATCTCTTCTACGTCTCTTACTCTCTCTCTTAATAATTTTCCTTTTAGTTGTGCTAGTTTGTCTTTTGTGAATACTGACGCGTATTACGTCCTAACGTGTAGACATAGAAAATCTATAATTATCGTGCGTGTAGTTTAGTATCCATTTTATTTTGCTCAAAATATCACTATCAATTGATACAATCTCTATTAAAAAAGAGGTGGATAACTGATATCAATAAAGTAAAATAAGAATTTAAATTAAGTTAAAGGAAAGTACACTTTATTTAATAGGTAACGAATTTTTTCCTTCACTCATAAATAAAATAACATTAATAGTAGGTTACTTGAAAATAACTCAACAGCTTTTAATAATATTTATTACTTATATATATAAAATATTATATAATATATAATATAGTAAGTTATAGGTATAAGTTATAAGTTATGTTATAAGTTATAAGTTAAGTTAGTTAATATAAGTATCCAAATATATATATATATAATATAATATAGTAAGTAAAGTTAGTTTATATGTATTAATAGTTATAAAATTAATATTTATTCAGATGCACGAGTGACGTGACTTGTACTCTCTAGAGGTAGTTTGGTGCAGGCTTATATTATAAATTAAAGCCTAAATCAAAGGCAAAATAGTATATAGCCCTATAAGTTATAAGTTATAAGAACTAGGGTAATATGTTAAAGTTATAGTTATAATATATATAAGTAGTATAAGTTATTAAATTAAGTTATATATTAATATAGTACGTATAATATATATATATATATATTATATATATATATATAGTTATATATATAGTTATATATATTGTTTTTTATATAATAAAGAGAGAGAGATAGAGAATTCTCGCTTCTGAGCGATACATCATTCCAAACACTGGGATTTGCGAGTCAAAAGCAGAAAGTGAATAAGTTCCTTTTATATAAATAGATTCCTTTTGAGGTGTCTTTTAGTATATTATAAAATGAAGGCTACGTAGGTATGCGGTCTATTTAATCTCAGAATTTTAAAAATATAGGAGCCAAAAAGGTCGTCGGAGAAGCTCATATACTAAAAAATTTTTTGAACAACCTCTATTGTGACTCAAGACGGCGAAAAATGATAATTTTGTGAATTTAAAATTTAGATAACAAACTCACTTTGTTGGAAGAGAATTAATTTTAGGAGATTTGCTAACTCTTGAAATCTTATACTATACTATAAAACACTTTACATCTCCTATCAAAATTTAATTCACTTCTTCTTGTGCAGGGCATTGTCCCACTTCTTCTCTCTTCCTCTGCTCTCACCTCACGAGAGCAGCATTTCAAAAAGTTTCTTATCTCTCTCTTTCTCTTTGCTCTTCCTCTCTTCATCTGAAACACATAACTCTCTCTCTCTCTCTTTAACTTATACTAGGTGAAATAATCACAATACATATAAAAAATATATTATTATAAATAATTATTTATTGTGATAATATTATTGAATATAATAAGTAATTATAATATATATATTTATTATAAATTAATTATATATTGTAATTTATGAGTTATTCTTTATAGATGTATAGTACTCTAACTTGACTATCTAAAAAGGGTGAAATATGAGTATAAAAAATATTTAATAAAATACTAAATTATTAAAATATTATAAAGGTAAGTAATATTATCTATTAAAGTTAAATTACTTAAATATATATATAATGATATAATTAGAGTCTATTTCATAAGTCATAACCTCTCTATACCTACGCCATCATAATAAATAAAAAATATATTATTATTTACTTTGACTTTATATTCTGTCATTCCATTATATAATTATAATTAATATATATATTAATATATATAATATATATATATATATATATATATAATATATATATTTAATTATATTAATATAATATATAATATATTATATATTATATATGATTAGTTAGATTACGGTGGAATACACTTTAACTCCATGATTAATAATTATTGTTGATTTTGAAATCTGTACCAAATTTTATATATTAAATTCCCTAATGTGGGTCACCTTTTCCTACTTTTTAATATTAGGGTAATATATATATATCAATTAAAATATATATTCCCTCATTTAATATAGTATAATTTAATTATATCTTTATAGTCTCCCACCTTCCTTTTATCATTGATTGTTGCTTGTATGTTTAAAATGAGTCTCCTCTCATCATAAATATCTATCTATTCTAATAAGCTGTATATAGTATATATATATATATATATATATAGTATATATACTTATATAAAGTATATTTATAAGATATTATAATACCCTATCTGAATATTATATACTATATATAGTATATATATAATAAATAGTTATATTAAGTATGAAGGGTATATATATAAATACACTATATGCGTCTTCCATCTCTAATTGTATAATGTATTTCTTTATTTCTTATTATATATATTATATCGTATATATACTCACAGGTACATTAACCAGACCTGTATCATTAATTATATATTACTTTTAAATTATACCGAATATAGTGATATAGTATATAACCTATTTATTACATTTTTACTCCTCTGTCACATTCTCTCTCTTCCTCTCTTCCTCTTCTCTCTCTCTCTCTCTCTTCTCTCTCTCTCTCTCTCTCTCTCTCTCTCTTCTCTCTCTCTTCTCTCTTCTCTCCTCTACTCTCATCTTCATCTATATTCATCTTCTTCAAATAATTCGCAATACCAGGTATATAATCACTAAATATATATACTCATAATTATATACATAAGCCATAATTCAATATAAAAATATATCCTCAGGTGGTATGTAAAGCCAAGTTCTAAAATAATAATAAATGAAAGTAATATATTAATAAATACGAATAATATAAAATGGAAAATATATCATATACAAAGTATTGCATATATAAAGCTTGAATCTCATTAAAATTAAGTGTATTCAAAGACAGTTCTGGTGGTAGATTCAGATTCTATTTTCGTTTTATGAAGGAGTATTTAGTTATTATGGATGAAGGATAGCTCCGAGAGAGCAAAACAATCTTTGGTGTGTATCATGCCGATGAGTGCCTAAACAACGAGCAAAAGCTCCTGCAGAGTGGCATTTATACGTTCCGACACAAGAGCTCTTTTCTCAAAAAATCAAATAATACGTTGAGAGCTTCCTCAAGCAAAAGCATGCTTAGAATGTACGCTGGCGTTAAGAGAGCGATTCATTTCTAGCAACTGGGGGCGCAGAGAAACATTTTAACGGATCAAATGTTCTCACTAGATGGCGCCATAATTATTTTAGCGTCCTTGTACTCATAGATGGCGCAAAACATTGTTAAGAAGGGAGAAGTGTATTTCGCTTGAACAAGAATAATTTCACAAATGACGAATCACTTTACGGAAGATCAATTTGTGTGGGGATTAAGAAATAGTGATAAATTATTGAGTAAAACAGTTCAAAACATGACGGTAGGTTAATGTAAATAAGTATTCATTAAAACATATAGTTAAAATTATTTTGATACAGAGTATACCTTTAGAAAAATAGGGAGAGAACAATTTAAGAAGCGGTACAATGCATGAGAGAAAATAAAAGTAATAATATTATATATATAAAGTTATAATTAAGCAGAAAATATAAAAAGTGATAATAAAGTAAGATAGATATATATATAAATTAAATAATATATAATAATTTATTATCTTATTTATATCTAATATTGTAATTAAAATTATATATTTATTGTAAGTATATAATAATATATAGTTTCTTATTACATAATTATATAAATATATAAATATTAAGTGATTAATATATATAAGAGAATAATTAGTTTAGGAAGCAATAATGAAATGAATAGAATGATATAATATAGAAGATAATAGAATAAAGAAAATAATGAGTGAATAAGATAAATATATAGTATATATCATATAAAGATATATAATGAGAAAGCCAGGTAATTAATAAAGATAAATGATAGCCTAAGAAATAAGTAGTAAATGTAATAAGTAAGAGTGAATAAAATAATAAATAAAATTTAAAATTTTAATTAAAATATATTAAAAATGTTTAAAATATATATAGATAATATATATGAAAAATAATAAGATTTCTAACGTCCCTCTTCCTTCAAAATCATGTGAGTATATATATATACATACTAGGTTTGGCTGGCGAATCTGAATTATGTCTCACCGCACACGTTAGCAACCCTAGAGCTACGGAAACGCCAGCTCACTCACCAAACCGTTAATTAGTCAGGTTGTGTGTTAAAAGCACAGCCCGAGTCCAGGCTACTTCCATCCTTCCTTCCCAGCTTCTTATATGTGTTTTTCAATGACTCTCTATATACTCTGCGATCCGCACCACACCGCACCGCACCGCACCCACACCGCCACCACACGAAGCTACTCGTCTACCGCACCGCTCACACTCATCTTCAATTTTTTAAAACATACGACTCACCTCTCAAACCCGGACATTTGAAACCATTTGTTGTTGACTCCGTTGCTTTACCTCCACAGACAGAGCCTGTTACCGCACTCCTAGTCGCAAGATCTCTTCTCCGCTCTCTCTACACTCCTTCATCTACTCTTCTCAATTATACTATCTCTATCTCTCTCTTCTACTCTCTTACTCTCTACTCTCTCTCTCTCTCTCTCTCTCTCATTCATCTCTCTATTACTCATCTTCAAAAATTCGCAAATATGACCAATAACCAATACTCGTATTCATTATACTATATGTTGAGTATAATAAGCTCCATTTCTAAATGATAAAAATATAATATAAATATAGTAAAGAATAGTAAATGAATGAAAGTAAATAGATATAGAGAATGAAATGATAAGAAGAAGTAAGTGAAGTAAAAGTATAAAGATAGAGTATAAATATAGTGAAGAAGAATGAAGTGATAGAAGTAAAGAATAAGATGAGAAGTCACCACAGAAATAATAATATAAATATTATATCTCATCCATATTATCCTAATTACTGGTAAAATTAAAATTCCACACTTTAAAAGAATAATACTATATAAATACTTCCCCTACTTTAAAGTATCCTATATATAATTTATATTAATTAATATAATTAAATATATATATTAATATATATTAATATATAATATATATATAATACTATTAATATAATTAATATATTATATTATTATATAATATATTAAATATATTTATTATATTATGATATATTTTATATTATATTAATAAGAACCACAGAGATTAATGTAATTATCCTATATATATAAAGAATTAATTTTAGTATGAAATAATATAATAGTATGACTCCTTAATATATTTGTATGGTTATTTACGCACGCAGAAAAACAATCAACGATTGATTTATAATTAAACTCAATGATAAATAGAAATACTTCTCTTTTTCTCTTAAGATGTGTTTTGTATTATGCTTGTTGTTAAATTTGGGCTTTTATCTATAATTCATAGGCAAAGGAGGAATGTAGGAATAGCGGAGATTAGATCCAAAATAGGGGAGAGAAGATTAAATGGAATGATAAAATGAATCAGTTGGAATAGAGACTATTGAAGAGGAATGAATCAGGAGGAATAGAGTAATAGGATAATTGAATGAATATCAACGTGAAGGGATGAATTAGGTGAGGATGATGATAAGTGTATAATTAATAATATAATATGATAATCAGGAGGAAGGAGACTATTGTAGTATAAATAATAATAAATTTACTAGTGAGAGACAGAATAACTGAAGGTAGAGGTGAATTAGTAGAACCAATGAGAGAATGAATCATTAGGATTTGAGAAGGAATTTGATAAAATGATTATCTAAGGAGGTGTAAATTTAACTATGATATAGAGATATGAAATCTAGGTAAATGATATGGTGCGGTAAGGAATGAGACATAATATCAGAGATAAATGAATCTAGAGTAATGGAATAATGAGATAAATTGGATAAGGAGAATGAATCAGGTATAAATAATGAGAGTGAAAATGAGGCTAACCAATGATAAGAGTATATTATAATGAACCAGTCAAAGCGAATGAGATATATGAATAAACAGACATATATAACTGAAGTAAATCAGGTATATAAAGAAGATAATGTGAGACGTAATGTGAGAGAAAAATGTGATCTCACTTAAGAAGAGGATGCTTAATAATGAAATTCAGTGAAGGAAAGAGACTATTAGAGATAAATTGAAATCTTGTGATATGAATATGTAAGGAATGAGAATAATATTAGAATAACAGGAATAGGAACGATGAAGGAATGATATATAATGATATAATACTCA
>JABUQX010063766.1:27500-34104 GCA_015478945.1 Trachelipus rathkii | reverse complement strand
CACTTCTCCAGTACGATACAGAACTAAACCAGGTGAACTTTGTTTCTTCTTTATCATTTATGAGGGTTGCTTGCATGTTGATAAAGATGATGAAGTACACCAAAAGTGGTTTCCGGAAATTTCCATTTCTGAAAAGTTATTTATACTTTTATACTTTTCTTGGTTGTGATGAAATTAAAAGGTCCTAATTATGTTTAATAACAGTTTTAAAATTAATGGTTTAGTTAAAGCGTTTAGGCGTATTTTATAACTAAACTAATGGTTTCTTAACTATAATCGAGTTAGTTTGAAATTAATATCTAATTGTAAGAGTTTTTTTTTTTTTAACTCAACGTTATATACTATTTAATACTTAGTTGTTTACTTACTAGTTAATTTTTTATTAGTTGCTTATTTACTAATTTAGTTTTCTATTACTTACTTACTTACTCGTTACTTATTTTTTTGTTTTCTTAATAGAAAAGTTTTTTGGGTTTTCTATTTTGTATTTATTTTTTGTTATTAAAAATTGCTGTCCCCCCCCTTATTCTGAGAGTGAAACATATTTTTAAAAGGTTTCTTTTATAAAAAAAATGAGTAAACCTATAACTGATCAGACTATATCTATGGAATTAATCTAGTCTAAGATCTATCGAAACTACATCTAAATTCTAAGATTAAATTTCTTATGAATATGTATTAATCCCGACTAATTTTCTTAAATTTTAAGAATATATACTAATCCAAGCTAATTTTCTTAAATTTATGACGATCGTCACCTAATCCAGTCTAATGATTTTCCTAATCCACTAAGTATTTCTTAACTAAGAAAAAAAAAATTTGTACAGACGCGAAGCGAAATGTACTTTCATCATATTCTTAAAATTAAAAGTATCCTTCTTAGACTAGCAGAATAAGAAGAATTCATTCTAAAAACTAAAAGGATTTTCTCTTAAATCTAGGAATATACAAAGTATATACAAAATTGGGATGAACTAGTAACCAGGAGGCAAATACCAAGTTTTCCCTCCTCGGACTGTGGTGTTCAAATCCAATTCGACAGGCGGAGGTTGGACAGGAGTCTTTGCTGTAGTCTCCGTGTTGTCACTTGCCTCGGTCTGTTACTGTAATGCTTGTTCCTTCATCCTTGTTTGACTTCTTGTAACCATGGGTGTAGAATCTCTGGGACCAGTAAACAAGTTATGTGGTCTGTAAGATGGATCTTTTTTCCTGTCGTCTCTGACTAACCCTCGCATGACTACAACAGCGAGAAGGAAAAGTGGCCATCTTTCACTGGGGAAATTTGAGTTTTCACAGGGGAATTTGCTCTTGGAGGGGTTCCACCATAGGCTCCATACACCTCACCTTCGTGTGCTGGTGGCTCCTGAAGAATTTCTTGAACAGGGTTTTCTAGGGAAATCTCTTGCTGGATAGGGGATAAAGATGGTCTAAACTCTTTTCTCCGAACCGCAGGGTTGGAGGGGGTTTTTGGGAAGTCAGTTTTAGGAGTGGAACATTTAAATTCACCGTCTGGACGCGCTTTCGGCAACTATGTTCGCTGTATTTCTTTCTTTCTACAATCTTCATCGCTAAATCTTCTTTCTTCAACGGGTTTACTTTCTCTTACGGTCCACCGGGGTCGGTTGTTGCACGGGAGTCGGATGGCTCCAAGAGTTTGTACTACTCGGTACCGGCTGAGGTGGGGGAATAGAGTAAGAGTTGTAGCATTCTAGCTGAGTTTGTGGTGGATGGGGAATTGGGAAGTAGCTGTGTCCGGACTGAATTTGTGGCGTTATGGGAGTTTGGAAAGAATATTGGGCAGACGCTTGATCTGTGGGAGGAGAAAGTTCTTCCACTTCATCTACTTCTTCTATTTCTTCGTCTTCTTCTGCTTCTTCGTCTTCTTCCTCCTCTTCTCCTCTCTCCTTCTTCTTCTTCTTCTTCTCTCTCAGAAGGGACTCCTGGGTCGCTTCTCTGTTGTCTTTCCTCAATTCTTTCCCTTTTTTGGTCTTTGGAGCTCAACATTTCTTCCACTGCGTGGGGATTCCAAACTTCATCGTTCATAAAATCAAAATGTGACTCAGTGAACTTTTCTGCTGGGATCACCTTAGCGTTGTCCACATGGACAGGGAAGGTTCGGCCTGATTCTAAACAATATACCATCAGTTTGTTTGGTCCTCTTAAACATTGGACAATATATGGCCCTTCAAACTTGGCACATAACTTTGAACTTTGATGAGGCTTTTACTGCTCTAACGAAAAACGTTAATCTCCTATTTTAAACTCTCTTTGCTGGCCTTTTTATGCTGTTGCTCCAAAGTTTTTGTGGTTTCCGCTTCTAACTTCTCTCTAGCCAAATCTCTTATATAATCGATCCTCTCTACTATCGTATCTACTTCATCCGAGATGAATCTCATTTTCTCTGTCTTATTCACAAATGGTGATACATAATCAGGCATCTCATAGGGGAGCCTCTTATGTACCCATGCAAAAAGAAAGTGGGGGAGAAGACCCTATAGATCGATTATACGCGGAATTGATAGCGATTTGGGGGCAAAACTAAGGTATTTATCCCAATCACGGTGATTTGCATTCACGTAATGCCGCAAGAAAGATTCAATATCAGCATTTATTCTTTCTACAACACCATTTTGGGAGGCTTTGTAAGGCAAAATTTCCACCTTCTTTATTTTCCACGCCTTACATAAGTCCTTAAATACCTGGCTCGTAAATTCCAAGGCATTGTCAGAGACAAGCAGTTGAGGAGCACTATGTCTACATATGACTCTCTCTTGCAATGCTCTGGCACATTCCTGGCTCGTTCTAGTCTTTGCAAGCACTAATTTGACATTTACCGTGTCAGAACGTCGCAAATACCAAAGATGTATTTGGTCCGATCCTGTACAGCGGGCAAATTTCCCAATACTGTCAACATGAAACGCGTTGAGAAGGGATGTGTACGGCAATAGGCCATCGATTGATCTCTTGCTGTAGGAGGTCGTAGGACCTTAGTTCTAGCGCATGACACACATTGCTACAATATTTCCTTAACTAAACTTTGTATACCGGGGAAAAATTAGTATTTTTGCTTCTACCCTCTTTTTGGTTCTACAGCTGACCTCCGTGTGCCGCTAGCTAGTGAAGCGTTGGCCACTGTCTATCACACTGTTAAATCATTACTGTCCGGAACTTGTACAAGATAAGGTTTTGCTTGCATGGCGTAATGTAAGATGCCTTTTATTTACTAAGATGTGTGGATGTGTTCTGGGATTCTCTTTGGCCCATTTTACTAATTTCCCTACACGGGGACATTTCTCTTGTTCTTTGATGAAATTTTCCCGACTCAGAGCGAAATCTATTCGAGGTAACTTTTCTGTTCTTTCTGCTTCCTTAACCAGGAACACATTAGATGCCGGATGCCTACTCAGATAGTCTGGGGCAACATTATTCTTTCCTCTTTTATATACTATGGTGGGTGAGAAACTGTTTACTAATAGATTCCATCTAGCTAACCGGCCGGTCTGCTGCTTATTTCGAAAAAATAAAGCAGAGAGGTTGGTTGTCAGTGATGATAGTTACTTTATAGCCGAAGATGGTGTTCTTAAACTTTTGCAAGCAGAACACCACGGCCAAACATTCCTTTTCGACGTATCATAGTTTAACTCACTTCCTCTGAGTGTCCGGGACACGAAAGATAATTGGTTTCTCTTTTACCTCATCTGTCAGTATGGGTACAACACTCCCTATTCCGTAATTACTGCATCTGTTGTTTACCAAAGAATTCTTTTGCCTGTAATCGAGGAAAGTAGTTGTGGCTGCACCTATAATTTCCTTTCAAAGTGTCGAAAGCTGTTGTTGCTTTCGTCCAGAGGAAAGGACATCTTTCTTTTATCAAATCGTACAAAGGTTGTGCTACCGCGGCGAAGTCCTTTATGAGGAAGCGAAAATAAGAGAAGAAACCAAGTAAACTCTGTGTCTCCTTCACATTCGTAGGAGGGACGAAACTCTTCATTGTTTCTACCTTGGCCGGATCCGGGCTAATTCCATGTCTTCCTATCTTGAATCCTAAGTACAAAACTGACGATTGTAGGAAGCTACACTTGGATAATTTTATTCTCAGCTTATTTTCTCTGAAAGCAGCGAGCACTTTTTTCAAATTTTCAAAGTGTTCGGGCACGTTCCTTCCTAGCACCAATACGTCGTCTAGGTAGACTTGTGCTACAGGCCCTAGCAGATGGTTTAAGGCCATTGTCATTGTACGAGCATAAATGCTTGGGGCATTCTTGTGGCCGAACATCAAACGAGTGGGACACCAAAGGCCCTTCCTGGTCCTAAACGCCATCAGCTTTTGCGATCTCCTTTCTATCCTCTAAGGCGTTGTATTGTCATCCATAAATCTACTGAGGTAAATTACGGTATTACCCCTAGGATGTAAAAAAATCTCGTCGACGAAGGCAGAGGAAACACGTCTTGTATGCTGTGGGAGTTGAGGTACCTGTAATCAAGGCACACTCTCGGTTTTGTGCTATTCTTTTTGGCCACCACTAGCAACGGTGACGAGTGGGGGCTGTATCCTGCTTTGATGTAACCCTTTTTTAGTGCTGAATCTGTGAAATCATCGATGTCCTGCAAATACCGGTGCGGTAACCTGTACTGTTTACGAAAGATGACCTTAGGGGCATCAGGTAGCAGCTCAATCTTAAATTTCTGAAGCGGGCAGACGGGGACAGCATCATCATCTAGTGCCAATACGTCATGGTAGTCCATGAGGAGCTCGAGCAATTCCTCCAGATACTCTGGCTTTTCGAGAAGACAGTTTTCCGCCTCTTCTTTTGACATCTTCTCTTCAATAATTTCTTTGTACACTCGCCTTAACTCTGTCTTCGTAAGACCTTCTGAGCAGGTGGCTACATTAGCGGAAACTGTTCTCTGTTGTCCTCCTTCGTCTGTGCCTCTCCCGATCTGTTTGCTAATAATCGGATACCCTTCTCCTAGATTCACACCTTTATGCAAATAAAACAATTGGTCACTCAAATTTATATAACTGAGGATAACTGTGTTATCCCTCACCGGACTAATCGTATTCGCTACGTATAATGGTCCTTTGGTGAAAGCTGGTGTCATTATGCACTTTCGCTCCAGTTCAAAATCATCTTGAGTTTCAGGTCGGAGTTTTAGATATCCGCATGAGTGACTAGGCAAAACAATCTTCTCAATTACCTTTAAATTTATCTTAATTTCTTCATCAATCATCAAATGGCCATCTTCTTCATGGTCATAGCTCTTCGAGACTTTCATATCTTCAGATTGGCCCAAATTTTCTTTCAAATTCGAGGGGGTGTGCTTGAGTTTGGATCTGGCTCCTCTTTGATCAGCGCTGTGATGAGTGAGGGGTGGGTTCATGACTCCCACCCTGTCGCTCTTCATCTTGTCTGTGTCAACATGAGCTTTTCCGTTCAAGGCAATTTCCCTTTTTCTTTTTCCATGTCTAGGCACTTGCTGCCTATGCGAATTTCGAGCTGAAGAGGCTGTCTCTCCCCCCTGGGATACAGACAGATTGACCTTCCGATAGGAACGAGGTTCAACCGCGGCGTGTACGTTTTTAACTGACCAGGCGGCCTCCCTATGTGAAAGATGCTTATCCGCGTTGCGTACGTTTTTAACTGGCAAGGCGGCCTCCCTACGAAAAAGATGCTTATCCGCGTTGCGTACGTTTTTAACTGGCAAGGCGGCCTCCCTACGAAAAAGATGCTTATCCGCGTTGCGTACGTTTTTAACTGGCAAGGCGGCCTTCCTAGGAAAAAGATGCTCATCCGCAGCACGTGCGGGTGGTTTGGCGAAAATTTGGTTTGAATCCTTAGTTTTCTCCCCTCTAGGCCCTCGGGCCCGGGGCAACTGCTCCTCCTTTTTCTTGAGGTCTCTTACTCGTTTAAGATTCCCGTCAGAAAATTCTCTAACCAAATAAATTCCTTGTTGAGCGGCAAAGATCGGAATGTCTATCTCTCTATCTTCCTTGATAGACATTTTTGCAGAAAAGAAGTTTAAAGTTATGGGAATGTTAGACAAAACGTTGCTACCTAGAAGAATATCCCAACTATTCTCTCCATCTACGTCGCTCACTTGGAATGTAGTGAGGTAACGTCTCTTATGCAGGCGAAGGTATAACTGTATCTC
Source organism: Trachelipus rathkii (assembly GCA_015478945.1). Taxonomy (NCBI): domain Eukaryota; kingdom Metazoa; phylum Arthropoda; class Malacostraca; order Isopoda; family Trachelipodidae; genus Trachelipus; species Trachelipus rathkii. Next base: position 27,951 of record JABUQX010063766.1, on the reverse strand, counting down.
TCCCTTTAGTGCTGTTGGCTTATTGTTCACCCCCTGGACGACTAAATCGGTCTCATGGAGGGTTACTTTAAAGTTTCCCTCGATCTCCAATTCCTTTAACCGTCGGGCGGTGACGATACTGATACTTGATCCAGTGTCAACCAAAATGCGTGTTTTCGCCTCCATACTACTCATAGATGGAGCAAGATAGACATTCGTGTAAAAGTGTCGTCCTAGCCTAAAAGGTTGCTGCACGACTTCTTTTCCTTTCTCCTTAACTTCCCACTTCTTCACTCTTTTCTGAAACTTTCTTTTCACACGTCTCCTCTCTTTGCCACTCTCTAAAAATTTTCTTTCTCTATCCTATCCTGAGGATGAGAAAGTTCTCCTTCGCACATCCTATCACCGTACTCCACTTCTTCGTTCACCTCAAAATCCCTTGGCTGGCTCTCTGCCATATATACTCTCGCGT
>JABUQX010063766.1:10000-20000 GCA_015478945.1 Trachelipus rathkii | reverse complement strand
AACGAAAACGGCTAATTAAAACGAGCCTGTGCAGGTTTTTAACAACTTTACACATATTTGCAGCCTATTGTAATATCACAATATTGAATTAGTTCCCATTATTTGTTTATCACTAGAACATACTATATCTACAGGTGTAGGTGTATTTTGAGATCATAGTTCTGTAAGTATATTTGTTTATTTATTGTGTTGAATGTGTGACTCTCAATGTGACATATGAGTTTTCTCACTCAGAACAGTTTCTATTTCTAAGCATCAAACATCATAGTGCTACTAGAATCTAGCTGTGTGAAATTTTGGGTTTGGATTATTTTTCTACTACCCAGTAGGGATCGATTAGATCACCGTCTTAGAATAGATATTGCTCTACGCGGTGAAACATCAAAAGCTTTTATTACAGTATAATATTTACAGTTATTTTTCAACTCAGTGTGGATCAATTAGGTCAGGGTTCTTAGATACATATATTTAATCAGCAATTTACTTACAGTTTTCTGATCGATTAGAATCAGGGTCTTGGGAACAGATATTTTTATTACAGTTAATTTATTACAGTATTTATTACATTTATTTTGTAACTAGACATGTTCTATGCGGTGGAAATTAAAGCTATCTTCTTACAAGTTAAGGCGACAGTCGATCGAGAAGTATCACCTCTGTAGAACAGATACTTTGGAGCCATTTTTTCCTACCCAGTTTTATAGATTAGATCACCGTCTTTAGAACAGAATATGTTCTATTGGGGTGGAACATCAAAGGCTATATATTACAGGTTAAGTTTGAATAGTGCGATCCGATAAATATCGCCTTCTTATTGAAACGGATTACTTGCAAACATGAACATCAAGATATTACAAGTCGGAATTCTTTTTACGATGTATTTTTAACATTTACAAAATGATTTCAATTTCTAGCCTTCTAGGTTGATTTTACCATATTCAGGTTACTACTAATTTTAATTATTTGAATTTTAAAGTAAAAAATCGAGTTGAATTTGAAGTTCACAGATCAATTGCGCAAAAATTTTAATCTAACTTTTTTTTTGAAGAATTAACTGTTGTCTCTGTTCACTATTTCATAGAAAGACTATTCAACTTCTCAATTTTACATCGTAAGGGAAGAAATTTTTTTGGCAATATTGGCTTGATTGAGTATCATGGTCCTAGTGGAAATTGCAAAGATCGTGTTACCATTATTAAGATATTTATATCTAAAAATAGCTCTGCAATCGATTATGACAAATTTGTTATTATTTGAAGGCTCATAATACTAAAGACTTTTATTAACTTTCCTGAAGCTTCTTGTCTCTAAGAATGTATATCTAATTCACGTAGTCGTTGCACGTATGACTTACCTCTCAATTCTCGGTATTAATTTTGGTTGCACTCTTTGAATTCTTCATTTGTTCTCTGCCCATTTTGAAGTTTTGGACCCCAAAACTCGTACTGAGTTTTCCAGATAAGATCTAACTAATGTTTTTTAAGAGAGGAACTATTATATTTTTAGATTTATATTCGAAATTTCTGGCAATAAAGTCTAGAGCTTTATTAGCTTTCTTAACAGCTTCAGCACATTGTTTCACAAACTTTAAATCCTTATTAATTAATTCTCCTAGATCTTTTTTCTCACTGACAACTTTGATAACTGAATCATCTATTATGTAATCATACTCGTTGTTCCTACTCCCAAAATGTATAACCTTACATTTATCGGTATTATATTTCATTTGTCATGTTTTTGACCAATTTACAATCTTATTCAAATCGCTCTGAAACGAATGATAAGTTTTTCTCACAAGAATATTTTTGTCTGATGAATTTAATTATGGTCCGAACATTGTTAAGTGATTTTTTTTAAGTATTATTAAGTACTTTTTATGAAGAAGAAAAACTACAGAACTACAGAACACCGATTAGCAAAGACTTTACAGTCCACTCAAAGCTAGTTTATTTAATTTGTTAGATGTGTCTACTTGTTTAAAACAAAATCTGCTATGAATTTTTGAAATAAGTATCTTATTTTACCTATTTCAATGTAACATTGGAGTTTGCCCACTTAGAGCAGATCTGCTTTTAAGCAACAAACATCATAGTCTGCTAAGTATTTTTGTTTATTTATTGTGTTGGATGTGCCCACTGTCAATGTGACATACGAGTTTGCACACTCAGAACAGATCTATTTCCAAGCATCAAATATCATAGTGCTACAAGTGTCAGAATTTTTTTTTAGGATTATTTTTCCTATTCAGTGTGATCGGTTAGATCACCGTCTTAGAACAGATATGTTATATGCGATGAACATCAAAGCTATTTATTACAGTTATTAATTACAGTTATTTATTACAGTTATTTGTAACATATATGTTCTATGCGGTGAAAATCAAAGCTATTTATTACAAGTTAAGGAGATAGTGCGATCGATGAGATCACCTTCTTAGAACGGATACTTTGCAAGCCATTTTTCCTACTCAGTGTGATCGATTAGATCACCGCCTTAGAACAGATATGTTCTATGCGGTGGACATCAAAGCTATATATTACAGGTTAAGGCAAAAGTGCGATAAATATCACCATCTTAGAAGGAATACTTTGCAAGCCATGAACATCAAAGTTATTACAAGCCGGAATTCTTTTTACGATGTATTTTTAACATTTACTAAATGATTTCAATTGTTCTAGTTTTATTTTACCATATTCAGAATACTACTAATTCTAGTATTTGAATAAAATAAAAATCGAGTTGAATTGAAGTTCACAGACCAATTTCTCACAGACCAATTTCCTTAAGGTGTTTATCTAACTTTTTCTTGAATGAATCGATGTTATCGTTGTTCACTATTTCATGAGAAAGACTGTTCCACTTCTCGTTACATCGTAAGAGTGGAAGAAATTCTTTGCTTAAAATATGACTGAAAAGTCGTTAATATGACAAAAAAGTTTATGGCCATTACTTCGTATTACATGATTAAAATCATATCTAGAAAATTGCCTGTAATCGATAATGTGAAATTTATTTAGTATTTTGAAAACGTCTATTAATTTTTCTCTCAATCTTCTTGTCTCTAAAGAATGGATATCTAATTCACGTAGTCATTGCTCGTATGACTTACCTCTCAATTCTGGTATTATTTGATTGCCCTTCTTTAATTTCTTTCAATTTTTTGTCTTTTTTTGAGGTAGGGACTCCAAACCTGCGCTGCGTATTCCAGATGGGGTATAACTAATGTTTTATAAAGAGGAAATATTATATTTTTAGATTTATATTCAAAGTTTCTGGCAATAAATTTTTGAGCTTTATTTGCTTTTTTAACAGCTTCAGCACATTGCTTCGCAAACTTTAAATCCTTATTAATTAATACTCCGAGATCCTTCCTCACTGACAACTTTGATAACTGAGCCATCTATTTTGTAATCATATTCATTGTTCATACTCCCAAAATGTATAACCTTACATTTATCGGTATTAAATTTCATTTGCCATGTTTTCGATCAATTTACAATGTTGTTCAAATTGCTTTTGAGTAATTGATAATCTTCCTCACATATTATACGATTTCCAAGTTTCGCATCATCTCTAAATTTCAAAATATTGCCTAAAATATTATCATTTATGTCATTTACATATATAATGAACATTATTAGACTGAGGACAGATCCTTGGGGTACACCACTAATAACATTCGCCCAATCTGAGCATTCACCATTGATAACGACTCGCTGTCGTCGATCTGGGAGTCGATTTTTAATCCAATTTAAAAGTTTTCCTCGAATACCATGAGGTCTAAGAAGAAGAAGAAGAAGAAGAAGAAGAAGAAGAAGAAGAAGAAGAAGAAGAAGAAGAAGAAGAAGAAGAAGAAGAAGAAGAAGAAGATCCTTTAAATCTTAATGAGAAGCAAGTCGTAATGAAGCAAATTCTGAACAATCTTTTCCAATCCTTTTAAAACTGTCTTCAAATATTTTTTAAAAGATAAAATTGCTTGACACCAATTTTCACTATTAATAACAATAAAAGAAACATTTATTTGGGGAAAAATGACACGAAAAATATAAAGTAATTTGCCTTGTTTTCATTCTACAATTGGACGTGGATCCCATTTCCCCCATTTTCTGCATTCCTTCCCCGATTTACTTAATAAAATAACCCCTTACTCTTTCTGTATTCTTCCCCTGCCCATTTTCTCTGTAAATAAAATAAATAAAAGAGTACAGATCGGCCTCTTTAAATAAAGTTGAAGATTTCATATTTCCTTCATAATCCCCGTCGAGCCTCCATTTTGTCCAAAATAAAACAAATCGAGGGGAAATTGTGTTTAGTTTGCGGCTGTTGAGTGCAAAAAAGGCAGAATTTTAACTTTCACGCGCAAACTATTTTATAGTTAGTCCAAACTAGTCTGGAGTTTTAAGAAATTCAAACATATTAATCTATTTATGGTTTAATTGATAGGGCCTTTATAGCGTGGAGGAATATGAAAAGGAGAAGTTCGCGCGATATAGTTAAGTATTTGAGCATTCGGAACGATTTCTCGGATTTGGGTAGGAATGTTACACGAGGAGGTAACTTTCATCGACACTACTGCACAGCCACCTTATAATATAGGTACTAATCCGGAATATAGAGTTTATTCGAGGTGGAATGAAAGAACTAGTCTCTTTTGAAGCGTAGCAAATCGTTTCTGATTAAAATGCAAAGAGTAAATATAACAGAAGTGAAAAGAACGCAGGTTTCACCAAAACCTTTGATAAATATTTTTGCAAAGAATTGATGTTTCAAATAACTAAACTTTCATACTACTTAATAATTTCAGCGTCGCAAGAAGGGGAATTTAAGTATATTTATTCAGTTCAATATTGTAGCATCAGATTTGCAAACATACGGGAATTTTTTTGCGAAAGACTTCTTCACAATTTTTATTGACACATTTTTAGTTAAAATATATTCTTTAAGCGTCGCATGGTCGGGTAAACCTTGTATTTTTTCAAAGCTCTTGAGCGGGGAAGAATAGATAGTAAACGACAATAGTTCACCAAAAACAGAGTTTTAGGGTTTTGTCATGCAAGTTGAGTAAGGAGTAAGGAGCCAAAGGAGATATAGATTAATTCTTCCTAGCATTCCTGGGCTCTTGATTTGAAGCTGTGTATTCCTAGAAGTACAAATTGAATTTTGGTTTTAAAATTCATTTCTTCCTTAATTCGTTAAATTATGCATACAATTAATATTTCGAATTATGTCATATACTAGATAGGGATAATATATATATATAATATAGTATACAAATTAAGATATATATAATAATATATATAAAATATAATATATAATAACATATATAGTATATAATATAGTATGTGATTAATAGTATATTATATATATACCGGTACCGGTATATATATACTATAGGTATATATAGTAATATAGATATATATATATATATATATTATATTAAAGGAAAACCACTAAAAATTATGGAAATATCATCGATAACATCAGAGAATATATAAATATGCAGAAAATAAAAAATAGCGCAATTAAGACCTATATATGTAAAATTAATAAGAGATACTTGGAAGTAATTAAAATCATACATGACAATAAAACGGTGTGCACAATACCAGGAAAACAATTACGAATTGATGTTGAAATCCATCAAATGCTTCTACAATATCATAAATTTATAAAATCCTATTGCACTACTTTTCAAATATGTCTATTAAGGAAAAGAAAAGAAAAACCTGAGATACTCGGTAAGTAAAAAAAATAAATTACAAGTTATATTTTATTAGATATAAGGAATTTGTACAGAATTTGTAAGGAAAAGTTGTTAATTATGAAATATGTATGCATTTTAGGGAACGGATTCAGGAGAATACTTAGTTAATTTTGAAAATTCTGATTGAAAAGGACTTCTGGAAAATCTTTGGCCACACTCGATACATTGAAAGGGCTTTTCACCCGAATGAATTCGAAGGTGTCTGATAAAATTACCGATAAAATTAAAACTCACATCACAAGTTTGACACGAATATGGTTTCTTAACCCGAATGAATTACCAATTACCAACCACAAATTAGACGAGAATATGGCTTTTCACCAGTGTTAGGTTCGATTATTATTTTCTAAATGCCGTTTTGTCTAAAACCCTTATAACATACAGAGCACTTAAATGGTCTATCATTCACACAGGATTTTTGTCTATCCACTCGATATTTAATATAATTGCATTCACTTCCACTAGCATTGATCTCAATATTGGGAATAATAATAATAATAATAATAATAATAATAATAATAATAATAATAATAATAATAATAATATAATAATAATAATAATAATATTGTTATTATTATTATTATTATTATTGCCATCATTATTTTTATTATCATAAGGGTTGGTTATAAAGCAATTATTACATTATCGTTCATTTCTCACGATTCTTGACTGATTCCATTACAATCATACAGTATTATTATTATTATTATTATTATTATTATTATTATTATTATTATTATTATTATTATATTTCTAACATCGACTCCTACGAACTTTTATCAACGCTAAAAAATTTCTTCCTGCAAAGGTTTTATTTCATGCGAAGTTTTCCCATTTGGAATTGATTTTCCTCTTGATATTTGAACCGTTGATATGCCTACCACTAATTTTATTGTAATTTTTGCTTTCGCTAAGGATGCTCTCCGGAGCATAGTCCAAGTCTTCGAGGTATTCTTCATTGTGTGTGTGTTTTTCCTCTCTCTCATTAATATTCTTCCAATCTTCAAATGTATTCTCGCCTGAGACAGGTAATCCATCCATCATATTCATATATTTTTAAGTTAATTATTATCCAGTTTAACGTTAATGAGCTTCTAAGATAATACGTTATCAACCTTAACTAATACTAATACGCCTATAAAATTGCATTGAGAACAAATGAACCTAATATTTTATTCTTTCAATATTATGCATTTCTTCCTTAAGAAGGACATGGAGGGCGATTACGAAATATCATACATGAGAAGAGAAAAAGGCAAGAACTTGATTTCTTTTTACCCACAAGGGATGCTGCACTTTAGCACTGTTAGGTTTCTGGATATCAGTCATGTTTTACACCTCCAAACGAATGTGGAGCTAGCAAGGCCGGCAAATTCCTATGTAGGGATTTAGGTAATGAATGTTTTTTTAAATAATTAATGTAATGTCCATTGTGCCCCATGTCAGTTTGCACAATTGTGCCCCGCAACTGGGGGGCAGTGGGACAAAATTGCTTTTGAGTGAATTTAAATCTTTAAAAGTTGAAAAAACAAGGAAATATTTTATATAAAGCAAATATGTCTTTTGTTTCTTAAAAGAATAAAGTTTATTTTTCGAATTATATTGATTTGTAAAAGTGGCCACGTAAGTAGAAAGGAAGTTGAGCATCATTTATTGTTAGGTTATGGTCCCACTTTACCGGCCACTCGCCCCTATATTATTTTAACTTTGGTCATTATAGCAATAAAAATACAAAGGAAGAACAAATAAGGCTGATTCATTTGGTTTTTAGTCTTGAGAATCGTGTATTGGGATCCAGACGATGAGCGGTGTATTGGATCATGAGAATGGCAAGGTCACATGATAGGCTTGCTTACAAAAAACTCTCATTACTTCTACCAGGCCAGTCATACTGCTTGAATTTAAACACAACAAAATTCTTTTAAAACAAAATTCGGTGTTTATGATTAGTCTGATATAAAACAGGCATGTATTATGACGATAATCACCTCTGAAAATTACTAACTCACCAAACCACAATAACGCTATAAGTCACACGATCAATTGTAAAAATGAGAATTCGTCTCATGCGCAAGAGCCGGCACAGCGCGTTTTGTTGACCACTAATAGCTTTGAGTTTCACAGCGTTCGGGTAATCGCTGGGCAAAGAGATGTTTGAGCGAAGAGTTTAGTTAGGTTACTTTTTATTTGAAACCACTCGTAGAAACTTAGAAGGCATAAATTAATATTTTTTTCTCAACTTCGATGTATAACATAAGAATAAATAAATAAATAAATAAATAAATTAAATAAATGAAAATAATAAAAATGAAATAAAAATATAAATAAGATAAATAAACTAAATAATAAATAAAAGAAATAATGAATAAATATACTAATACTAAATAATAATAATATAATACATAATTAATTAAATATATAATAATTAATGGCCTTAGTTACTCTCGACGCATCATGCTGATTTCAAGAAAGCTTCGTTTCTGATTTTCATGAAACTTACAAGAAATGTTTAATATGAGCTTAAATGAACAGAAACAAACATCGATATATTTTAGTCTGAAATCCAGGTTCACCTCGGAATATTTAGTATGTTGAACTTTATTTTAAAGGCTTATGATTAAGTATTGCTGATGTTATAGCACAGCAATTTTAAAATTATTTATTTTTGTGTTCCGGGGGTGGGGGACCCATAGAAAGAACGAGTTCTTTTGTGCCAGACATTCTGTATCTTGCAGGGTACCGATGAATTTTGTTAACTTTTTTCTAATAAAAACATTTATGGCCAAAAATATGTCACAAAGACGTCATTTCAAATCTTGCCTGTCTTTTACTTCTAAAATTTGATTATCGTAATGTTTCCGATTTCTATTCTCGCTGATATGGATAGAATTTACATGATTGCATGTGTTTAGGATACTTGACAACCTTAGGAGTTGCATGGTGTAGGTTTGGTTGCATGTTGCATGACATGGTTTAATAAATTAGTATGGACAGTGCTCGAATGAAGGCCCATGTGTTGCTGGATCTAGGAGCTGTGCTCTAATTTCTTATGTTCTACATGCTATTCCGGGCAATCTGCCAACACACTGCGTTAAGGCTGTGAATGAAGACGGGAGTGCCGTAACATCTAGGTTAACTTTTATATATTATATAATTATATATATATAGTAATATATATATATATTAATATATATATATAATACTATACCGTAATTATATATATATATATATTATATATATATAAACGACGTGTTAATGTCCACTGTCGTTGTAAGCTTAAAAGGATGTGAATGTGTGTGTTTATGATGGGATGTGTGTGTGATGTGTGTGTGTAGTGTGAGAGGGATTGGTGAGGTTGTTGGTTGTGTGTTGTGTGTGACGGCGAAGCCTGAATTGTGTGTAAGCATGGCGTCTGTCGTTGTGTGTGTGTGTGTGTACGTTTATGTGTGTGCTCTGTGTGTGTGTGTGTGTGTGTGTGTGTAGTGTGTGTGTGTTGTGTGTGTGTAAGTGTGTAGTGTGTGTGCTGTGTGTGTATATAAGAAACAGCGAATCGGGGTATCTGGCCACGAGATGTCTGTGTGTGGTTGTGTGAGGATTGTGTTGTGTCTGTGTGTGTGCATGCAGTGTGTGTGTCTGTGTTTGTGAATCTTTGTGTGTACTTGTGAGTCCCCCGTTATGTGTCGTATCATAGCGTAGCACACCTGTTGGTGTGGGGTCCAAAAAACTTTCTGTCCGTATAATTTTCGGTTACGCCACAAGTATGTGTCCTCGCCACATGGTGACGATTTTAGGCGTGCTAAATCATATCTGGGTCATATTTTTACGGGATTAACCGCCACAGATGGTGTAGGGGATCTCGAAGCGCACAAATCAAAGCTGCCGACACATGGTGAGGAAAAAAAAGTAGCACATTGAACTTGACACAAAGAAATATTTCTAAATTTTTGCACAGCGAGACGAGAGAGAGCGCGAGTCGGACGCACTAGTGCGTCGCTGGCCAATCAGAGAGCAGGGACTCGAGGCGCTCGTCACTCGCCGTGACCAATCAGAGCAGGGGATTCGCTTTTTCTTGGCTCTTGCGCGTGTTAACGTACATAAAATAAACAAACATATATATACAATATAATATAATAATAACAAAATGGATTTTTAGAATTTTATATAATATAGTTGTTTTGAAAACGATTTTCTTTTATTATTATTGGATTATTGTTATGATTTATGTAATTATATGAT
>JABUQX010063766.1:0-5000 GCA_015478945.1 Trachelipus rathkii | reverse complement strand
CCCGACTCCTGCCATCGGGGCGGTATACCCTTGGGTATTCTTTTAGTAAAAAAAAAAAAAAATTTGATAGAAAGTCTTTATTTTAACGAGAAACCAATAAAAGGTCTCTAAATAGGCCTTCTAATCATATTACTATAATTATTAACAATAATTTTTTTTTATTTTTTTTTTTTTTACATTTTCCTATCCAAAATTTTACGAGGATTCCAAAAATGTATTCCTTTTCGCTGTAGCTATTGTAGTTTTTTTTTTTTTTTTTTTTTTTTTTTTTTTTTTTTTTTTTTACATTTTCCGCACTAAAATTGGACCAGCATCCCAGCAATGTATTCCTTTTCCTGGTAGCTGTTGTAGTTTTTGAGATATGGATTGTGGCTCTTCTAGAGGCTGACCTATATATATATATATATATATTTATATATATATATATATATTATATATATATATATATATATATATATATATATATAATATATATATATATTATATATTATATATATATTAATATATATATAATATATATATATATATATATAGTATAATATATAATATATATATATATATATATATATATATATATATATATATATAAGGCTGTAGACAGGAGGGTCAGGGGGTTCAACCTCCCGAAATTATTTTAGCCATCAAAATTTTTGATTTCATTATTATTATTATAATTACTATTAATAATAATAATAATAATAAATAATAATAATAATAATAATAAAATAATAATAATAATAATAATAATAATAATAATAATAATAATTAATAATAAATAATAATAATAATAAAAATTAATAATAATAAAATAATAATAATAATAATAATAATAATAATAATAATAATAATAATAATTAATGATAATAATAATATTAATTCAAGAAAAATGAAAAGTATTTATTAAGGAAATGAGAGACATGTTTGTGGTTCCGTAACGATTTCTTAGGTAAAGTGGCTGTTCCTCATACATGTTTAAAATATAGACCAGGAACTTAAATGTAAGGTTTCCAAGTTTGGCAGATGATAGCAAATTGGCTACCTCATAGGAATAAGATGGATGTATTAAAGATTTTAAAAAGATAAGGAGGACTGTAATCGTTGATGGATGAGCAGGGTTCTTTCCTTTCTCAGCTAAATTTTTTTCCTCTTCAATTCTCTTAACTTAAATCTTTCTTTCCTCATAATCCATGTTTCGATCGTGCTTGGTCTCTGGCCATTCAGGCTAGAGGCAGTGCCTATCGGGTGTGGGAAAAAATTTCTCGTTCTCCTATCATCTCGCTAATTTATCATTCAGCTAGAAATCGTTGCAGAGATACTCTTCGACGAGCAAAGCTGGCTTTCATCAAAGGAAAAAGTGCGCTAACCTCCTTGGTTCTCCTACTGACAAATCTTTCATCTCTAGCAACTTCTGTAAATCTGCATCTCCCTCATCTTATTCGATCTTATCATTGTGTTGCTTAATTCTCCACTGAAAAGGCTAATCTCATACGGCCCCTCGCTCAACTATAATCTCAATTGTCTCAATACTAGCACCTTTCCCTCCCTTCAGGGTTGGAACCTCTCACATGTCCAACCTATTCCGAAAAAAAAGGAAGCCGCTCTTGATCCTTCTAACTATCGCCCTGTAGCTCTCACTTGTATTCTATCTAAGATCTTTGAAAACCTTCTCAACTCACTTCTTAGATCATCTGGAAACTCACTCCGATCGCCAGTACGGCTCTCGCTGCACGAATTCTACTGGCGATATACATTCTATCTAACCGATTTATGGTTTTTCGCTCTTAGGAACTACGGGGAGAACTAGGGTTGGTTGGCGGCTTGGACATATCCAAAGCATGTTGACCGAGTTATGCACGCGTCACTTGCTCTCCAAGCTCCCCTCCTTTGGGTTTCCTCCATTCTCTTTGCTTACTCATATCTAGCTTTCTTTCCAAAATCGCTCAATATCGGCTGTTATTGATGGGGCGACTTCTCTTCTTTTCTGTCAATAGTGGTGTTCCTCAGGTTCTTGTCTTATCTCCTACTTTATTCCTACTTTCATTTAATGGATCTTTCTCACCTGCACCTCTAAACTCTACCACTCGTATTCCATGACTTCGACCCTTCATCTTTAACTAAGTTATCAATTATACTCCCACTTTTACTTCTGAATTGCCCCTCGTCTTAATCTTTCCGATTTTATTCTCGCTGATGGATTGAAATAACTTTGGTGAAATTCAATTCTTTAAAAGCCCAACTTTTACAAATCTCCTTCTCCAAAAAATACCTTTCTAACTTTCCTGTCTCTTTCGACGGTTCTTGTCGCTCTCCTGTGACAATAAAACATTCCTTGCGCCTTAACATTACAAAAAATTCTTGGAAAACCTCACATCACAAACCGGTTGCTAGGGCGGCCTCAAAGAACTGGAAAGTTCTGTTTGGACTGTGAGACTTTCCTCCTTTTCTCGTTGCTTCCACTAATACCAATGGTCTCATCCGCTCTTGTATGGAGTACTGCTCTCATATCTGGGGGGGCTCTGGTTTCACCCGGCTTTTGGACAGGGTCGAGTCAAAAGCCAAAAGGCTTATAAACTGTTCTGTACTTTCCAGTTCACTTGACCCTCTATCTTTGCGAGGCGATGTTGGTGCTTTATCTCTATCCTATAGGTACCGCAGCGGCAAGTGCTCGAGGGAACTTATCACTCGCGTACCACCACCTTTACGACGCCTTCGTAGCACAATAGGTGCTGTATCTGCGCACGAGTATTGTGTTGACATTGGTAACTCCAGGCTAGTTTGCTGTGGTGCTTCCTTCTTTCCCACCACCTCTGTTTTGTGGAATTCTCTTCCATCTTCTGTATTTCCTAATGAATTTAATCTCCTCACTTTAAAGCCTGCGTCTGTGCTCATATGCGTAATTTGCGCTAGAGGGTGAACTTTTGAATAGGGCTCTGCCCGTGAGTGGTGGTGACAACTGTAAAAAAAAATCCTTGAATGGGCATATATGTGGCAAATGAACTGAATCTCCTATTACCCCCATCCAAAACATCATTCAGATTATCCCAGAAAATCGTACTCTTTTCAACATTACCCTCAGATGGATCATATGTCGCAACCACACAAATTTTGACCTTTTCAAACTTAAATTTAACCTTTAGACTTCTAGTACTCACACACACAAAATCTACCATAGCTCTCTACCACAACTCACTCATCAGAATTGCAAATCCTTCTATCCCCCTCTCCTTCCTTTCCACAGCAACACAAACACATTTCACACCACACCACTTATTTTCACCGTTTCCTTTCATCTTTGTTTCAGTCACAGCGAGCAAATCAAATTTGCCCTTTCTAAATATATCCATCACCTCTCTCCTCATCTCCTCAACATTTATTCCTCTGACATTTCATATACAGATACGATTCATACATTTTCGCCGAAGGATAGAAGGGCGCTTACTGCGATCACGACCTTCTCCGAGGCATGCATTAGCATTCCTGGCAAAAGATAAGTGGTAGTAGAGGCAGCCAACCTAACTACCACCGTCCCTTAGTCGCCTTCTACGACACGCAGGAAATACGATGTGGGCAATTTTTCTCCCTACACGTTATGGATATAGGATAGGGATTTCTGTAAGTTTGTCTAGAAGAGGAGTTGGATATAAGTATGTGTATTATGGATATGTTGTCTGAAGGCATGAGTGTGGGATATAAACACATAACAGAAAGGCGAAACATTAGGCACTGGAATGTCATACATACCAAAAAAAAAATAGATATATATATATATATATATATATATATATATATATATATATATATATATATATATTAAATTATATATATAATAAAAAAAATATATATATATATATATATATATATATATATATATATATATATATATATATATATATATATATATATATAGTTATATATATATATATATATATATATAATATATATATATATATAATATATATATATAATATATATATATATATATATATATTATATGTATGAGAAATTTTCAGTTTTATTTTATTGTTATTTTTATTATTATTATTATTATTGAGTTTTAATATTATTCAAAATTCTTAATATTTGTTCAATTAATCGGCAAAAATTGACGATGAAATTGCCGATGACGATGACGATTTAAAAAAAAATATTGCCGAAATTTTTTGCCGATTGACGATGACGATTAATCGTCCCATCACTAATATATATATATATATATATTATATAAATATATTATATCTATGTATATATATTATATTATATATATATATATATATATATATATATATATATATATATATATATATATATATATAATATATATAGATATATACATATGAGGGATGTGCCTAGTATTGTGTTGGTATTGGTCAGTATTAGGCCATTTTGAGGGCGTATTGGTAATTGGCTCCCAAAGGGTATGGCATTTAGGGACAGGTATTGGTATTGGTCAAAATGTGTCAATACTGTTCAGTCTTTATAATGTGTAAAAAAAAAAAAAGGAAAAGTAACAATATGTTAATGCTCTTGAAACTTCCGTTAGAGAAGTTTATAAAATATAAATAATAGGTGGTCTTTTTCATACATAATATCTTTAAATAGGAAGTATGGTATTGGTATTGCGTATTTGCTAAATTCCCAGTATTGGTTTATTGGTATTGCAGTTAGCATTCCAATGAAGAGTATTGTATGGTATTGGGTATTGGCAACGATTCAGTCTGGCCACATTCCTAATTATATTATATATTATATATATATATATTTATATATATATATATATCATAATTATATATATATATATATAATATATATATATATATTATTAATAAATATTATATATATATATAATTCAGAGGAACATTTTATTTTATTATTTATATTTATATTATATATATATATTAAATAATATATATACAACGATGTGTAAAAGTATCTAATTGAAAACTTGTATCTTATTGTACTTTTAATATGCTTTAGTTATCGAATGGATTCGTACATCTCTT
>JABUQX010063765.1:30000-47427 GCA_015478945.1 Trachelipus rathkii | reverse complement strand
GCTCGACCGACAGCTCTGAGCACGTCCACACGGGTCCGCAACGTTCTTCCGATAATAGAACGACTCTCACCAAAAGATCTTAATATTAAATTACTAAATAGGATATATCCTTACAAAAACGAAGATATTATTTATAACCTAAATTTAATAATACTGAAAAAATGAATAAATATTATACAAAATCTGCAGATTTCCACTTCACTTTTCAATGTCTTCTTCAAAGACAGAGATCCAATTACTCTTTCAAAAAAATTAGGTGCTCAAAATAATAAAGCCAGTTAGCTGACCTTCTTTGCCTCAATAATACCCCACAATACTAAATATTCGTCTACAGCAGCAGACACAATAGGAGAGTGTATATATTTTATGAACAAGTTTCAACAAATTCTGCTATGCCTGAAAGGGAAAGATTGTCCTAGTGAGAGGAGTGCTTGGTGTTATTCGTTCCAGCAGTCCATTGCTATTTAAGACTCCTCAATAAAATCATCTGCCTTCCCTTCTGAAATATTTTGACCACCCTGTAACCACCCATAAGAAGGTTCTAATTTTCGTTCAAGACTTTAGTAGAATCCATGAAAGCCTCGACGCCTGCAGAGTCGATGCTAATGCTACGTATTAAGTTACAACCTGCGCGACCACTTTTTTCTATATAAATGAATAGAGATATATTAGGGTTATATGGAGGAATTTGACAGCCCGAAAAGCGGCGTCAAGGTCCGACAAAACAGACAAAACGAAGTTTGTCTATGTTTTGGCTATGTTTGTCTGGATTTGTCTGAATGTTGTTATGTTTGTTGTATAATTATAATATTATTATTAACGTCCGAAGAGAATTATGATCACGGAAATAGTTGACATAATTCGAGGTGTGTTGTGCGTCCGACTCTGAACTCTGACTTCCGACTCCAGCACCCGCTATCGCTTCCGCTTAGTCCTCCGCACCGCTCCGCACCCACCGCATACGTGAACCGTTTAGCGCGTTGCGATTCCTGACTCAATCCTCTGAAGATTTTAGTTATTATTATATTATTAATTAATTATGTATATATTAAATTATTATAATATTTAAATTATTAATATTTTATTGGATAATTTTATTATTATTATTATTTATTATTATTATTTCTTTTTTGGTTTCTTCTTCGCATCCAGTTCTGAGTTTCGATATATATCTACAATGGGTTAGGTAATATAACAGTCGTATATACAACAATTGGTGTCCTTTATAAAGGGTTTCGAGGTCGAATAGAGTCGAAATATGATGGTTATGAAGACCGTATAGGGTGGTCGAGGACCCCCAAGAGCGGGCGTACAATACACCCCAAACATTAAATTAATGTAGTAAAGCTGAAACTTGATAACAACTTTTTAGTTGTATCTTAGGTGTATCCGGGGTAAAATGACCGATTTGATCAAATTCGGGGACCAGCCCCACCAAATCTGAAATATTGACATAGAATGATGAAACTCGGTATACAACCTTCTGAGGATGTATCTTAGATGACCCAGGTGTGTTAAAAATGGACTGTGGCTGCCCCAGACGGGCGTACTCACCCACAAAATCATGAAATATTGACAATAGAACAACGAAACGTGATAGTACAGCCTTTTAGGTGTATCTTAGATGTATCCGGGGTAAAATGACCGATTTGGCCAAATTCTGGGACCGGCCCCCAAATCTGAAATATTGACCTAGAACGATGAAACTCGGTATACACCTACCATATAAGGTACTCACATCATATATGGGTTAAATAACCGTACACAACCTAAATGGGGGTCTCTGGGACCCCAAACCTGAAATATTGACCTAGAACGATGAAACTCGGGATATACCTTTCATATCTAGTACTCATATCATATATGGGTTAAATATCCGTTCACATCCCAAAGGGGGGGTCACCAGCCCCACAAAACTGAAATATTGGCGTAGAACAATGAAACTCGGTATACAACCTTCTGAGGATGTATCTTAGATGCCCCCGGGTGTAAAATGACTTTGGGTGCCCCAGACGGGGTACTCACCCCAAAATCTGAAATATTGACATAGAACAACGAAACTTGATATACAGCCTTTTTAGGTTGTATCTTAGATGTATCCTGGGTAAAATGACCGATTTGACCAAATTCGGGGACCGGCCCCACAAAACTGAAATATTGACCTAGAACGATGAAACTCGGTATACACCTACCATATAAGGTACTCACATCATATATGGGATAAATAACCGTACACACCTAAATGAAGGAAGGTCTCAAATCGGGACCCCATAAACCTGATAATATTGACCTAGAACGAAATGAACTCGGTAATTACCTTTCATATCTAGTACCCCCATAATCGTATATGGGTTAAATAGAGCCGTTACACATTCCCAAGAGGGGTCACCAGCCCACCAAAACTGAATTATATTTGATAGAACGATGAAACTCCGGATATACATCTATCATAATAAGGTACTACATCAAATATATGGGTTAATAACCGTACAACAACCTTAAAATTGGGGAATCTCTGACCCCAACCTGAAATTTGATCTAGAACGATGTAAAACAGTTTGTCACTTGTCTAAGAAAACGATATGAGTATATATGGGTGTTAAATAGCCGTACAACATCCCAAGAGGTTCAACCAGCCCCACAAAACTGAAAATATTAAGGTGTAGAACCAACAGAAACTTGGTAATATAAATTTCCTATTTTTAGATTGTATCAACGATAACACGGAAACAAAAAAAAAAAAAAAAAAAAAAAAAAAATTTAAAAATTAAAAATTTAAAAAAAAAAAATAAAAAATTTTTAAAAAAAAATTAAAAAAAATTAAAAAAAAATTTTTTTTAAAAAATTAAAAAAAAAAATTTAAAAAATTTAAAAAAATTTAAAAAAAAAAATTTAAAAAATTTAAATTATTTTTAAAAAATAAAAAAAAAATTTAAAAAAAAAAAAAAATAAACATTTTTTTATTCTTTTTAAGTTATAACTTAAAAAATTTACGTTTTTTATATAAATCAAACACCCTCTAGAGCCTCTGGAGCCTCTGGAGCCTCTTGAGCCTCTTGAGCCTCCTCCCCTCCCTCCTCACCCTCCTCCACCTCACGCCCCTCCCCATCTATGATCTAGTGATTCATGTCATATTCTGTATAACATAACACAAAACTTTTATTTATTTTTGTTTTATATGCTTTAAACAGTTTGTTTTTACTAAATTTTTACGCTTTTCATATTTATAACTTAAGAAATTTGGGTTTTTACATACCCTAAACCTGTAAATCAGTAAATCAAACCACCCACCCCTCCCCCCTCCCTACCCAAATCCTGGATATTTTTACATTAACATAGTAATATTTAACAAAATTTTATCATAACCTTGTCTAATTATCATACTGATCAATGAATATATGCTAACGTAACAAAGATCCATACTTAACAACAATAAAGTAACTAACATTGAATGCAGAACGGAACCTACTTACACTTTTTCTAACATATCACTGATATTTTTACATTAACATAGTAATATTTAACAAAATTTTTATCATAACCTGTCTAAATATTCATACTGATCATTGATTTATATGCTAAAACGTAAACAAATTTTTCACATCAATAAAGCGCAAACATAGCATCACCTGAACTACGAATATAACGACATTCACAAACCGTAACACATCTTAAACATAATAAAAACAGTTTAACATAAACAAGCTTTCAACTTAACAACAGTAAAGTAACTAACATGAGCGCAGAAACGTACCTACTTACACTTTTTTCAACATATTACACTGAACTGTTTTCGTAACATTGAACATAGTAACAGTTAGACAATAAGTTATCGTATCTATGTCACTTGTGCTAAGTAGTCTTTAGATCTATATTCAGAGTGAACATATTATGCCTAACAGTGATACATAGAGTTATTACATAAGATTAATTAAAGCAAATCAGTTTAGATCTATGATGAACACGATATTTATTATAAGTGTACCATATTCTAAGCAAATGCTCGTAATCACGAGTTTTTCTCCCTTTTATTACAGAATAAACGATTGAATGGTATCGTTATATTACCGTAGTTCATATGATCCCTATGTTTGCTTTATTAATATGAAAAAAACCTTTGTTACGTTAGCATATATTTTTCAGATCAGAATTCAAGAACTATAGCTCTATTCACAAGATACTATTAAACGAGGAAAGAATAAAAACTGTGACCTACTAAACATTTGCATACAAATACGATAAACCTGTAAACAGTAAACCAAACCATATCTCTAACATATCATTATTATTTTTTGCACGAACATAGTAACATTTAACAAAAATTTATCACAATCTTGTGTAATTATCATACTGACCAACGAAAATACGCTAACGCAGCAAAGATTTCACATCAATAAAGCTAACATATCATAACCTGATGTAACAATATAATGTATAACATCAAATCGAACATACCCTATGCCTGAATAAATCACTAACATTAGCAAAGTTCCATACTTAACAACAGTAAAGTAACTACCGTTGCATACAAAAACGTAACCTATTCATACGTTTTCAAACATATCTCTAACATATCATTACTATTTTCGTATTAACACTGTAATATTTATCATCACCGTACCTAATTATCATACTGATCAACGAATATATGCCAACGTAACAAAGTTTTTGGCTTAACAAAGCTAACATATCATAGTCTGAACCAAGAATATAACATACACCGAAAAACCTAACATACCTTAAACACGAATAAACAGCTAACATTAACAAAGTTCAGTACTTAAAAAAACAGGTAAAGTAACTAGCCAATGATAGAACGTTGCCTTCACATCTTTTTTTCTTTTTGTTTTAAAAACTTTTATTTATTTTAACTTTATTTCTTTAAAACTTTTTGTTTTAAAAAACTTTTAGCTATTTCTTTAAAACTTTTTTAGTTTTGTTTTTTTTTAAAAAAACTTTTAATTTTTAACTTTATTTCTTTAAAACTTTTTGTTTTTACTAAAAATTTTATTCTTTTTATGTTTATAACGTAAAAAAATTTACATTTTTACATAAACTAAAACAGTAAACAAATAAATACACAAAGTTTTCACATCAATAAAGCTAAACATAACATAACCTGATGCAAGAATATATGTATAACATCAAACCTAACAAAATACCATACTTGGCAACAGGAAAGTAACTGACGTTGCTTACAGCCCGTACCATATTCACACTTTTTTTTTTTCAAACAGATCTCTAACATATCACTATTATTTTACATTAACATAGTAACATTTAACAAAAATTTATCACAACATACTTGCCAACAAATATATGCTGACGTAACAAAGTTTTTCACATCAATAAAGCTAACATATCATATCCTGAACTAGGAATATAACGCACAATGACAAAACTTAACATACCTTATGATCGAATAAATGAATAACATTAACAAAGTTTCATACTTAACAACACTAAAGTAACTAACAATGCATACAGAACGAACATGTACGAAGCTGATGTGGTTCCTGTTTCACTAGAGTTATCAGATACAAGTCGAAAAATTGTTCAAACTCCTCCCACTTTTCGAAACATTACGCAATACCTATGATTCTTGTTTGGTTCGTTTTCGAAACATTACGCAATACCTATGATTCTTGTTTGGTTTCGTACCTCTAACATATTAACGTTAATCTTACACTAACATAGTAACATTAGCAAAACATTTATCACAACAATTGGTTAATTATCATACAGCACCAGTCGAAAAGTTATGCTAACATAATAAAGTTTTCACATTAATAAAGCTAAAATAGCATCATCTAAACTAAGAAAATAATGCCCAAAGACAAACATAACACATCTTAAGCAGGAATAAACTGTTAACATTAACAAAGTTCCACACTTAACACCAATAAAGCAACTAACATGGTATGCAAAACGTAACCTAATCTTACTTTTTCAAGCATAACTCTAACATATTAAACGTTTAATCTTACACTAACATAGTAACATTTAGCAAAAATTTATCACAACATTGGTTAATTGATCATACAGACCAGCGAAAGTATGCTAACATAAAAAGGTTTTCACATTAATAAAGCTAACATTAGCATCAATCAAACTAAGAAAATAATGCCAAAGACCTAACATACCTTAAACACGAATAAACGTTAAAATTAACAAAGTCTCACACTTAACAACCAATAAAGCAACTAAACATGGTATGCAAAACGTACCATAATCTTACTTTTTCAAGGCATAACTCTAACATATAACGTTAATCTTAACACTACATAGTAACATTTAGCAAAAATTTTATCACAAACATTGGTTAATTATCATACAGACCAGCGAAAGTATGCTAACATAATAAGTTTTCACATTTAAAAAGCTAACATTAGCATCATCTAAACTCAATTAAAATAAATGCCCAAAGGACAAAACATTACACATTCTTAAGCAGAATAAACTGTTAACATTAACAAAGTTCCACACTTAACACCAATAAAGCAACTAACATGGTATGCAAAACGTAACCTAATCTTACTTTTCAAGCATAACTCTAACATATTAACGTTAATCTTACACTTAACATAGTAACATTTAGCAAAAAATTTATCACAACATTGGTTAATTAATCATACAGACCAGCGAAAGTATGCTAACATAATAAAGTTTCCACCATTAAAAAGCTAACATAGCATCATCTAAACTAAGAAAATAATGCCAAAGACAAACATAATACATCTTAAGCAGAATAAGCAGTCAACATTAACAAAGTTCCACACTTAACATCAGTAAAGCAACTAACATGGTATGCAAAACGTAACCTAATCTTACTTTTTCAAGCATAACTCTAACATATTAACGTTAATCTTACACTAACACAGTAACATTTAACTAAAATTTCTCACAACATTGGTTAATTATCATACAGACCAGCGAAAGTATGTGCTAACGTAACAAAGTTTCACATTAATAAAGCTAACATAGCATCAACTGAACTAAGAAAATAATGGCACAAGGACAAACCTTAACACATCTTAAGCAAGAATAAACTGTTAACATTAACAAAGTTCCATTCTTTAACACCAGTAAAGCAACTAACATTGGTATGCAAAACGTAACTTATTCTTACTTTTTCAAGCATATCTCTAAAATATTAACGTTAATCTTACATTAACACAGTAACATTTAACTAAAATTTCTCAACAACATTGTTATTAATATACTGATCAATGAATAGATGCTAACGTAACAAAGTTTCCACATTAATAAAGCTAACATAGCATCAACTGAACTAAGAAAATAATGCACAAGGACAAACCTAGCACATCTTAAGCAGGAATAAACTGTTAACATTAACAAAGTTCCATACTTAACACCAGTAAAGCAACTAACATGGTATGCAAAACGTAACTTATTCTTACTTTTTCAAGCATAACTCTAACATATTAACGTTAATCTTACACTAACACAGTAACATTTAACTAAAATTTCTCACAACATTGGTTAATTATCATACAGAGCTGCGAAAGTATGCTAACGTAACAAAAGTTTCCACATCAATAAAGCTAACATAGCGTAACACGAACACTAAGAAAATAATGCACAAAGACAAACCTATCACAACTTACACACGAATAAACTGTTAACATTAACAAAGTTCCACACTCAAAACCAGTAAAACTTCGATGCTTTCGATAATATTGAAGAATTCTTCAACTGATATGATTAAAGGTATATTACTTGCACCTCCAATTGGAACACAGGTAATATATTGCTCTCCATTCGTTTTACGAAAAAATGTAAATGATACATCGTTGGGTATTACAAAGATCCTCGTAAAGAGGACGTCTGTAGAAGCAGAACGAGAGGTCATCATATCAACACAGCGAAAAATGTCTTACTGACGAAATTCGTATGTATAAACAACCCTTATAGGTAATGAGATTCTTTCTTTCAACCAATCAGAAGAAAGTAAACAAGAATACGACGTACGAATGAACCATATCAGTTCAAAAGGGTATATATTCTCGAGGTTGTTCGAGCTGTTGTTGTTGTTGTTGTTGCTGTGGCTGTTGTTGTTATTGTTGTTGTTGCTGTAGAGGTAAGGTTCCTGTGTTATATTTCAACTTCTCATTTATCACAACATTGATTAATTATCATACTGATCAACGAATATACTCTAGCGTAATAAGGTTTCCACATCAATAAAGCTAACATGATGTAACATGAACTAAGAAAATAATGTACAACGACAAACCTGACACACCTTAAGCCCGAATAAACTGTTATCATTAACAAAGTACCATACTTGCCAATAGTAAGTAACTAACATTACATGCAAAACGTAACCTAGTCACACGTTTTTTCAAGCATGTCTCTAACATATCAATACTAATTTTTTATTTTTAAGCTTATCTCTTTTTAGACTACACCCTCCTTTCAGAAAATTTCAACATGAAACATGAAAATGATTTTATGCTTTAACCATTTACATAAAGTGATGCAATACTTATTATATTTATTAAACAAACTGGTAAATCTGGCAACTGCGCATCATACAGAGGTGATTTGACAGCAATGTATAGACTTGGGAGCTGAGTTATATATAAATCAGTGAGCTACTCGACGGTGTATTCATAATCATAGCAAAAGTCTAAGGCAAACCTAACATTATTCACCAAAAACTTAACCTAGGCTCATGTTTCTAACACATCTTCGTCAGTTAACACAGTAATATCTTACAAAAACTCATCATTTCTCTAACAAATCAGTGTTATTTCCACAACGAATAACTGTAAACATAACAAAGTTTTAACCAAACATAACACAAAAATAAGTTCTTTATATACTAACCATCGAATATATGCTAACGTAACAACGTTTTTGCATTAATAAAGCTAACATAACATAACCTGAACTAAGAATGTAATGTACAACAACAAACCTAACAACTTACACACGAATAAACTACTAACATTAACAAACTTCCGCACTTAACAGCAGTAAAGTACCTAACACATCGTACAAAACGTAACCTATTCACACTTTTTCAAGCATATCTCTAACATAAATGTTAATTTTACATTACATCGTAATATTTAACAAAGATTTACATAAACCTGTCTAATCATCATACAGACAAAGAATATAATGCTAACGTAACAAATGTTTTACATCAACTTCGTAATATTTAACAAAAAATTCATCACAACCTCGTCTAAATATCATAATCCCCAGCGAATAATTGCAAACATAACAAAGTTTTAACCAAACATAACAAAAAAAAATAACAAAATTTTATCCTTACATACATAAAAATTTAAGTTCTTTGAATAAAATATACAGTAAAACGTAATAGTTTACTGATTTTAAAGAGTTAAATTCATAAAATCAGTAAATCAAAAACCCCAACCCCGGCAGCCCCCCCCTACCCAGCCCACCCGCCTGTGATCTATTGAACTATTGATTCAAGTCATTATTTCGAGTATCATTTTGGATAAAAACATAACATGAAAAAAATAAGCTTTCTTTAATATACTGACCTACGAAATATGCTTTAACCACAAAGTTTTAACATCAATAAAGCTAACTAATTCATAACCGCAACTAAGATATTAAGGTACAAATGCATTACCTTGCGTATTGAATAACAGCCTAAGATCCTGAAAAATCCCTACTTATCAAAGGTAAAGTAGCTAACAGGTCATACAATACTCGATATGTTCCCACTTTTCGCGCATATCAGCAACAGGTAAAACCGTATTATCGAACAAAATCCCTTAACAAAGTGACCAATCTATCAAAGATACCAACATCTTGAACTAAGAATTGGCACTATCTTCATCAAAGTGTCACTCGTTTCGAGTATAACATCATTTGACCTATGAATAATCGTAGACATTAGCAAAATTCTAGGGCAAACCTAACATTACTCAACAAAAACTTAACCTAGGCTCACGTTTCTAACACATCATCGTCAGTTAACACAGTAATATCTTACAAAAACTCATCATTTCTCTAACAAATCAGTGTTATTTTCACATTGTCATAGTAATATTTAACATAACGTACCTAACTTACGAATAAACAGTTTTCATTAACCAAGAGTATCTAAAGCAACACATTACATTCCAAGAGAAATCCCATGGGGATGCGCCCCTTGAAAGGTTGTGAATCCTGCGAGGGGGATCACCCCGAAGGGGTGTAAGCGGGCTCCGAAGGAGGGGTAAGGCCTCAGCCCGAAGGGCTGAGGCCTAAAGCCCGCTTACACCCCTTCGGGGTGATCCCCCTCGCAGGATTCACAACCTTTCAAGGGGCGCATCCCCATGGGATTTCTCTTGGAATGTAATGTGTTGCTTTAGATACTCTTGGTTAATGAAAACTGTTTATTCGTAAGTTAGGTACGTTATGTTAAATATTACTATGACAATGTGAAAATAACACTGATTTGTTAGAGAAATGATGAGTTTTTGTAAGATATTGCTGTGTTAACTGACGATGATGTGTTAGAAACTTGAGCCTAGGTTAAGTTTTTGTTGAGTAATGTTAGGTTTGCCCTAGAATTTTGTTAAAAAGTCTACGATTATTCATAGGTCAAATGATGTTATACTCGAAACGAGTGACACTTTGATGAAGATAGTGCCAATTCTTAGTTCAAGATGTTGGTATCTTTGATAGATTGGTCACTTTGTTAAGGGATTTTGTTCGATAATACGGTTTTACCTGTTGCTGATATGCGCGAAAAGTGGGAACATATCGAGTATTGTATGACCTGTTAGCTACTTTACCTTTGATAAGTAGGGAATTTTCAGGATGTTAGCTGATTATTCATACGCAAGGTATGCATTTGTACATTATATTCTTAGTTGCGGTTATGATATGTTAGCTTTATTGATGTTAAAACTTTGTTGGTTAAGCATATATTCGTAGGTCAGTATATAAAGAACTTATTTTTATGTTATGTTTATCCAAAATGATACTCGAAATATGACTTGAATCAATAGTTCAATAGATCACAGGAGGGTGGGCTGGGTAGGGGGGGCTGCAGGGATGGGTGGTTTGATTTACTGATTTACTGATTTAAAATCAGTAAACTATTACGGTTTACTGTGATATTTTATTCAAAGAACTTATTTTTATGTTATGTTAGGATAAAATTTTGTTATTTTTTGCTATGTTTGGTTAAAACTTTGTTATGTTTGCAATTATTCGCAGGGGATTATGATATTTAGACGAGGTTGTGATGAATTTTTTGTTAAATATTACGAAGTTGATGTAAAACATTTGTTACGTTAGCATTATATTCTTTGTCTGTATGATGATTAGACAGGTTTATGCTAAACTTTTGTTAAATATTACGATGTTAATGTAAAATTAACATTTGATCTATGTTAGAGATATGCTTGAAAAAGTGTGAATATGTACGTTTTGTACGATGTGTTAGGACTTTACTTGCTGTTAAGTGCGAAGTTTGTTTTAATGTTTAGTAGTTTATTAGTACGTTATGGTGTTGTTAGGTTTGTTGGTTGTACATTACATTCTTAGTTCAGGTTTATGTTATGTTAGCTTTAATAATGTGAAAACAACGTTGTTTACGTTGATATATTCGATGGTTAGTATATAAAGAAAACTTATTTTTTGTGTTATGTTTTGGTTAAAACTTTGTTATGTTTACAGTTATTCTTTGGTCTGTATAACACTGATTTGTTAGATAAATGATGAGTTTTTGTTGAAAGATATTACTGTGTTAACTGGCAGAAGATGATGTTTAGAAACGTGATCCTAGGTTAAGTTTTTTGGTGAATAATGTTAGGTTTGCCTTAGACTTTTGCTAATGTCAAAGGCAATTAACATACCTCGTGTAGCTCACTGATTTATATATAACTCAGCTCCCAAGTCTATACATTGCTGTCAAATCACCTCTGTATGATGCGCAGTTGCCAGATTTACCAGTTTGTTTAATAAATATAATAAGTATTGCAACACTTTATGTAAATGGTTAAAGCATAAAATCATTTTCATGTTTCATGTTGAAATTTTCTGAAAGGGGGGTGTAGTCTAAAAAGAGATAAGCTTAAAAATAAAAATTAGTATTGATATGTTAGAGACATGCTTGAAAAAAACGTGTGACTAGGTTACGTTTTGCATGTAATGTTAGTTACTTACTATTGGCAAGTATGGTACTTTGTTAATGATAACAGTTTATTCGGGCTTAAGGTGTGTCAGGTTTGTCGTTGTACATTATTTTCTTAGTTCATGTTACATCATGTTAGCTTTATTGATGTGGAAACCTTATTACGCTAGAGTATATTCGTTGATCAGTATGATAATTAATCAATGTTGTGATAAATGAGAAGTTGAAATATAACACAGGAACCTTACCTCTACAACAACAACAACAATAACAACAACAGCCACAGCAACAACAACAACAACAGCTCGAACAACCTCGAGAATATATACCCTTTTGAACTGATATGGTTCATTCGTACGTTGTATTCTTGTTTACTTTCTTTCTGATTGGTTGAAAGAAAGAAATCTCATTACCTATAAGGGTTGCATTCTATATTACCATACGAATTTCGCCAGTAAGACATTTTTCGCTGTGTTGATATGATGACCTCTCGTTCTGCTTCTACAGACGTCCTCTTTACGAGGATCTTTGTAATACCCAACGATGTATCATTTACATTTTTTCGTAAAACGAATGGAGAGCAATATATTACCTGTGTTCCAATTGGAGGTGCAAGTAATATACCTTTAATCATATCAGTTGAAGAATTCTTCAATATTATCGAAAGCATCGAAGCTTTACTGGTTTTGAGTGTGGAACTTTGTTAATGTTAACAGTTTATTCGTGTGTAAGTTGTGATAGGTTTGTCTTTGTGCATTATTTTCTTAGTTCATGTTACGCTATGTTAGCTTTATTGATGTGGAAACTTTGTTACGTTAGCATACTTTCGCTGGTCTGTATGATAATTAACCAATGTTGTGAGAAATTTTAGTTAAATGTTACTGTGTTAGTGTAAGATTAACGTTAATATGTTAGAGTTATGCTTGAAAAAGTAAGAATAAGTTACGTTTTGCATACCATGTTAGTTGCTTTACTGGTGTTAAGTATGGAACTTTGTTAATGTTAACAGTTTATTCCTGCTTAAGATGTGCTAGGTTTGTCCTTGTGCATTATTTTCTTAGTTCAGTTGATGCTATGTTAGCTTTATTAATGTGGAAACTTTGCTACGTTAGCATACTTTCGCTGGTCTGTATGATAATTAACCAATGTTGTGAGAAATTTTAGTTAAATGTTACTGTTGTTTATGTAAGATTAACGTTAATATGTTAGGGTTATGCTGGAAAAAGTAAGAATAAGTTAACGTTGTTGCATACCATGTTAGTTACTTTACTGCTGTTAAGTATGGAACTTTGTTAATGTAACAGTTTTTCCTTCTTAAGATGTGCTAGTTTGTCCTTGTTGCATTATTCTTAGTTCAGTTGATGCTATGTTAGCTTTATTAATGTGGAAACTTTGTTACGTTAGCATACTTTCGCTGGTCTGTATGATAATTAACCAATGTTGTGAGAAATTTTAGTTAAATGTTACTGTGTTAGTGTAAGATTAACGTTAATATGTTAAGAAGTTATGCTGAAAAAAGTAAGATTAGTTACGTTTTTGTATGAATTGTTAGTTACTTTTACTGGTGTTAAGTATGGAACTTTGTTAATGTTGACTGCATATTCCTGCTTAAGATGTGTTATGTTTGTCTTTGGGCATTATTTTCTTAGTTCAGTTGATGCTATGTTAGCTTTAAAATGTGAAAACTTTATTATGTTAGCCATACTTTCTCTGGTCTGTATGATAATTAAACCAATGTTGCTGATAAATTTTTGCTAAAATGGTTTTACTATGTTTAGTGTAAGATTAACTTAAATGTTAGAGTTGCTTGAAAAAGTAGATTAGCGTTTGTGTTTCATACCATGTTAGTCTTTATTGGTGTTGAGTGTGGAACTTTGTTAATGTTAACAGTTTATTCCTGCTTAAGATGTGTTATGTTTGTCTTTGTGCATTATTTTCTTAGTTCATGTTACGCTATGTTAGCTTTATTGATGTGGAAACTTTATTATGTTAGCATACTTTCGCTGGTCTGTATGATAATTAACCAATGTTGTGATAAATTTTTGCTAAATGTTACTGTGTTAGTGTAAGATTAACGTTAATATGTTAGAGTTATGCTTGAAAAAGTAAGATTAGGTTACGTTTTGCATACCATGTTAGTTGCTTTACTGGTGTTAAGTGTGGAACTTTGTTAATGTTAACAGTTTATTCCTGCTTAAGATGTGTTATGTTTGTCTTTGGGCATTATTTTCTTAGTTCAGTTGATGCTATGTTAGCTTTATTAATGTGAAAACTTTATTATGTTAGCATACTTTCGCTGGTCTGTATGATAATTAACCAATGTTGTGATAAATTTTTTGCTAAATGTTACTATGTTAGTGTAAGATTAACGTTAATATGTTAGAGGTACGAAACCAAACAATAATCATAGGTATTGCGTAATGTTTCGAAAACGAACCAAACAAGAATCATAGGTATTGCGTAATATTTCTCGACTTGTATTTGATAACTCTAGTGAAACAGGAACCACATCAGCTTCGTACATGTTCGTTCTGTATGCATTGTTAGTTACTTTAGTGTTGTTAAGTATGGAACTTTGTTAATGTTAGTCATTTATTCGATCATAAGGTATGTTAGGTTTTGTCATTGTGCGTTATATTCCTAGTTCAGGATATGATATGTTAGCTTTATTGATGTGAAAAACTTTGGTACGTCAGCATATATTTGTTGGCGAGTATGTTGTGATAAATTTTTGTTAAATGTTACTATGTTAATGTAAAATAATAGTGATATGTTAGAGATCTGTTTGAAAAAAAAAGTGTGAATATGGTACGGACTGTAAGCAACGTCAGTTACTTTCCTGTTGCCAAGTATGGTATTTTGTTAGGTTTGATGTTATACATTATATTCTTGCTTCAGGTTATGTTATGTTAGCTTTATTGATGTGAAAACTTTGTTATTTACTGTTTTACTGTTTTAGTTTATGTAAAAAAATGTAAATTTTTTACGTTATAAACATAAAAAGAATAAAAATTTTAGTAAAAACAAAAAGTTTTAAAGAAATAAAGTTAAAAATTAAAAGTTTTTTTTAAAAAAAACAAAACTAAAAAGTTTTAAAGAAATAAAATTAAAAATAGCTAAAAGTTTTTTAAAACAAAAAGTTTTAAAGAAATAAAGTTAAAATAAATAAAAGTTTTTAAAACAAAAAGAAAAAAAAAGATGTGAAAGGCAACGTTCTATATGTTTTGCTAGTTACTTTACTGCTGTTAAGTATGGAACTTTTGTTTAATGTTAGTTGTTTGATTCGTGTTTCAAGGATGTTAGGCTTTTCGGTGCTATGTTATATTCTTGGTTCAGACTATGATATGTTAGCTTTGGTTAACCCAAAAACCTTTGTTACGTGGGCTATATTCGTTGATCAGTATGATAATTAGGTACGGTGATGCAAAATATTACAGTGTTAATACGAAAATAGTAATGATATGTTAGAGATATGTTTGAAAACGTATGAATAGGTTACGTTTTTGTATGCAACGGTAGTTACTTTACTGTTGTTAAGTGTGGGACTTTGTTAATTTTAGTGATTTATTCAGGCATAGGGTATGTTCGATTTGATGTTATACATTATATTGTTACATCAGGTTATGATATGTTAGCTTTATTGATGTGAAATCTTTGCTGCGTTAGCGTATTTTCGTTGATCAGTATATGATAATTACACAAGATTGTGATAAATTTTTGTTAAATGTTACTATGTTCGTGCAAAAAATAATAATGATATGTTAGAGATATGTTTGGAAAAGTGTGAATAAGTTACGTATTGTATGCAAATGTTAGTTATGTCACAGTTGTTAAGTATTGAACTTTGTTAATGTTGACTGCTTATTCGTGTATAAGATGTGTTAGGATTGTGAGTGTACATTATATTCGTAGTTCATATGATCCTATGTTTGCTTTATTAATATGAAAACTTTGTTACGTTAGCATATATTCATTGATCAGTAAGATACTTACACAAGGTTGTGATAATTTTTGTTAAATGTTACTATGTTAATGTAAAAACATCAGTGATATGTTAGAAAAAGTGTAAGTAGGTTCCGTTCTGCACTCAATGTTAGTTACTTTATTGTTGTTAAGTATGAAAGCTTGTTAATGTTAACTGTTTATTCATGTTTAAGATGTGTTAGGTTTGTGAATGTACGTTATATTCGTAGTTCAAGTGATGCTATGTTTGCTTTATTGATGTGAAAACTTTGTTACGTTAGCATATATTCATTGATCAGTATGATAATTAGACAAGGTTGTGATAAAATTTTGTTAAATATTACTATGTTAATGTAAAAAATATCAGTGATATGTTAGAAAAAGTGTAAGTAGGTTCCGTTCTGCACTCAATGTTAGTTACTTTATTGTTGTTAAGTATGGATCTTTGTTACGTTAGCATATACACATTGGACCAGAAGGAATATTAGACAAGGTTATGATAAAATTTTGTTAAATATTACTATGGTAATGTATAAATATCCAGGGATTGGGGTAGGGAGGGGGAGGGGTGGGTGGTTTGATTTACTTGATTACAGAGTTAGTGTATGTAAAATCCCAAATTTCTTAAGTTATTAAATATGAAAAGCGTAAAAATTTAGTAAAAACAAACTGTTTAAGCATATAAAACAAAAATAAATAAAAGTTTTGTGTTATGTTATACAGAATATGACATGAATCACTAGATCATAGATGGGGAGGGGCGTGAGGTGGAGGAGGGTGAGGAGGCTCAAGAGGCTCCAGAGGCTCCAGAGGCTCTAGAGGGTGTTTGATTTATATAAAAAACGTAAATTTTTTAAGTTATAAACTTAAAAAGAATAAAAAAATGTTTAATTTTGTTTTTTTTTAATTTTTTTGTTAAATTTTTTTAAAAAAATTTAAATTTTTAAATTTTTTTTTTTTTAAATTTTTTTAAATTTTTTTAATTTTTTTGTAATTTTTTAAAAAAAAATTTTTTTTAATTTTTTAAATTTTTTTTTAAAAAATTTTTTAAATTTTTTAAAAAATTTTTAAATTTTAAAATTTTTTTTTTTTTTTCTTTTTTTTTTGTTTTCTGTATCGAGGATACATCATAAGAAAGATGTATACCAAGTTTCGTTGTTCTACGCCAATATTTCAGTTTTGTGGGGCTGGTGACCCCTCTTTGGGATGTGTACGGCTATTTAACCCATATACGATATGGGTACCTTATATGAATGGTATATACCGAGTTTCATCGTTCTAGATCAATATTTCAGGTTTGGGGTCCCAGAGACCCCCATTTAGGTTGTGTA
>JABUQX010063765.1:20000-25000 GCA_015478945.1 Trachelipus rathkii | reverse complement strand
GATACGAAGCGTAGGACTTCGCGACGAGTATGCGTTCTCTGATATTATACCAGAGCTGTATGATGTCCTGCGCGCGGTGAGAATTGGAGAAGCTCGTGGGTTATGAGAATCGCGTGCAGTTTGGCAGAGTGCGAGAAGAAAGGTGCATAACAGGATTGAATGGTTGAGTTTTGTGAGGGATTATGGTTGTGGCCCACCTGTATAATATTGACCTAGCATTGATGAGATACCACAGTAGGGTCCGTCGCAGTCTTCTGAAACCTTAGGGTAGATTTTGTTTTGGGAATGCGGTGAGGGGCGGGGACCATTTCCTTTCGAGACTGTACTGCAGCTCTCTTGTTTCGCCTACTTCACTCTTCTGTTTCTATTGATTTTACAACCCCTCGCACACAGCTGGGAATTGAAGTGGAAGATTAAGGAAAAGATTTATATATATATATATATTATATATATTATATAATATATATATATATATATATATATATAAATATATATATATATATATATATATATATATATATACTATATATATATATATATTATATATATATATATATATATATATATATATATATATATATAATTATTTACAAAAGTTTGAATGGGATGAAAATTAATGTAGAACACTGCTTCTGAGTAAATTTCCTCGGTTCGGCAAAAATATATGAGAGGAGGAAAATATCTCAAAAATTTTAAATCTCTCATTTGCTTTTGTAATTACCTTCACAGGAAAAAAATTATATCAAATTGACATAAAATTTTCCATCATCATTGTGATTGAAACATCAATGGTATAATTTTTTAAATCATCAATATATAATATTTTATTTCTTGACAACATACTGTATAACTCCAAAGTAAAACGAATTGCATTTTATATTTAAATTCCATATGAAATGCAATATATATATATATATATATATATATATATATATTATATATATAAGATATATATAATATATATATATATAATATATATATATATATATATATATATATATATATATATATATATAGTATATATATATATATATATATATATAAAATATAATATATATATATATATATATATATCAGCTAGAATTACCAAAATAAACTTAACATTTCAATTGCTAAATATATTGCCCTTCTCGAGGCAGAAAGCAGAATGAGCCAAAATAATAATGATTTAAATTTAAAATATAAAAAATTATATGTAAAAAAAGAAATAAGAATATTATATAAAACAAATAAATGAGTTAGTATATAAAAATATAGCATATAGGAATTTTGGAAAGGTAATGTTTAATATGGGCTAAAATTCACTCAAAATTAATATTATCAGAATGCAAAATTTTCATTTAACTTGGGTTTGTGGAGTTATATATACACAGATTTCAACAAATGGAGATCGGTTCATTTTCAAAATCTAAAATTTAAATTTTAAATCTTCCATTGGGTGATTTAATTAAAGGGAATGAGAGTTAATTGCCGAATACGGGGAAGGAACGATGAAATTGTTCCAAAGTTGTGAAGGAAACACCTTTGTGCTCAGCCATCAATGAGGGTTGAAAGACTTCGAGTAGTCTTCCCATATAGGCGGCATCACAGGCCACCACAATTATATTGATATGTCACGATGAGCAAAAAAAAAAAAAATAAAAAAAATAAAAGTCTTTAACTTAGGCTTGAAAAACTTGCCAATTTATCAGTTTTAAGGTTAAAATGGGGGTAATTAAATTTATAATATTCCATTCATTTCCTTTGATATATATATATATATTAATATATAATATATATTATATATATATATATCTATATATATATATATATATATATATCTATCTATAATATATATAATTATTTATATATTATATAAATATATAATATATATCATATATAATAAAATTATATTCAGCTACCTGAGAATTGGAGCTCTCTCTGTGCGAAACTTGCTATATATATTGAACAGCAACAACAGAGTGAAGAGGCCAGCACTGAAGGTGCAGGTGACAACCAGCCAAAGAGGTCCCATCAGGATTTTTCCTGTTGTGCCATACATGACCAGGTCCTGAAAAAGTCGTTGCTTTCGCAGAAAGAGTTCACTAGTATCTCTCAAGAGTTTCCTCCGGAAAAAATCCTTTAACATTCCAATATATAATAATATATATATATTATATATATATATATATATATATATATATATATTATATATAATATATATATATAATATATATATATATATACTAATATATATATACATATATACCCATATATACATATATATATTATGTGTGTGGTGTAATAGGTTTTCCGTGTGTGAAACGGAGTCCAATGTGCTTTCAGTAATAAATTCATGACATCTTTCATTATTGCGTTTTATGTAGTGCTCGTGGTTCTAGTGAAAGTGTGTGTGTTTTTCAAACTTTATTTGTTTTATTTAGAATTTATTAAATCATCTTTTTTAAAC
The DNA here is from genome assembly GCA_015478945.1 of Trachelipus rathkii. Taxonomy (NCBI): domain Eukaryota; kingdom Metazoa; phylum Arthropoda; class Malacostraca; order Isopoda; family Trachelipodidae; genus Trachelipus; species Trachelipus rathkii. The sequence continues at coordinate 22,551 of JABUQX010063765.1, read as the reverse complement.
CCTTTTTTTCCTTTTTAGTAAAGTTCTATGTACGAGGTTTTAAAAGATAAATCCTAGTTTAACTTTTTTTTTTTTTTTTTTTTTTTTTTTTTTTTTTTTTTTTATCTTTTTTTTAATTGTCTATACTCGTAGGTTTTTATTAAGGTTGATAGTCTATGAGTAAAGAAAGGGATATATAAGTTTGAATTTTGTCTCCGAAATGTTTATTATTTTATTTTTTATTATTTTGGCACTTGAACTTTTAAATTTAGGTTATTAATGTTTAAATCAATTTTATTTCCTTTTTTTATTCGTGAAATTTGTAGGGGTGTAAGAGAGTTTTAGTGTTTTTTAACTTTATCTAAATTTTTCATATTTTACATATTTACTGTAAATACGATTTTAGCTTTTTAACATTTAGGGTTTTAAATTTAGGTTTTAGTGTGTGTGAATAATTGTAACCTGATTTCAAGTTTGTTTGTTTTTTGTCTTTGTTTTCGTCTGTTGTTTGTTTTGTGGTGTTTATTGTATGTGCATGTAAAATGGCAGATTTGCACAGGCGCGGGCTTACAATCGACTTTACTAACATCCCTGGCTTGCAATCTAAGTCTGCCTCCGTGGGAAATACCACCTCTCTAATACTCTACCCTAAACCTTTTGCACCTGTCTGAGACCCAGATGCTAAGAATTCATCCTCAACTCGTTTAATATGTCCAACTATAACTTATTTCATAATTTCCGTATGAAGGGTCGAGTATGTGCCTATGTAAACCTAAACACTCCTGTAACACGTCTCGAGAATCTCGAATCTCCTAACTTCGATGTTCTGTGGCTTAAAATCTTTCTTCCTTCTTTTACAATAACCTTGTGTTTCTGCTACTGTTCTATTAATAGAACAGATTTTCACACCTTTTTTGAATACCTTACTACTTTTCACGAGACTTATTCTTCTTCGTCCAAATACTGAGGTCCTCTATTGGGGGATTTCAATGTACACAACACTGAATGGTTGGGGTCCTCTCATACTGATTTAGGTGGGGAAGATTCCGAATCATTCAGCATTCTCAATGACCTGGAGCAACTAATTAAAGAACCCCACACACATTCCGGATCGTCCCAACCAATTCTTGAACACACTTGACTATGTTTCACCACTAGTCCTTTTCTCTCTGTAAATACACCATCTTCGCTCCTATTGGTTAATCTGACCACAACCTTATATCTCTTAATTTTAATACTTTCTCTCCAACAGCTCCATCCTGCCCTACGCGTTTTTTCTGGCACTTTAATATGGCCGATTGGGGGGCATTGTGTCGTTTCTACGCTAACTATAATTGGAATGACTACTTTGACTCTGGTGACGCTTCAGTTTCTGCCGATAAGGTGGGAGCTTGTAATCGTTGATGGGATGAACAGGTTCATTCCTTCTTCGACTAAATCTTTCTCTCCTCATAATCCATGGTTCGATCGTGCTTGTTCTCTGGCCATTCAGGCTAGAGACAGTGCGTATCGGGAGTGGGAAAATTCTCGTTCTCCTATCACTCTTGGTAATTTTCATTCAGCTATAAATCGTTGCAGGGATACTCTTCGACGAGCAAAGCGGGCTTTCATCAAACGAAAGTGCGCTAACTTCCTAGGTTCTCCTACTGATGAAATCTTCTGGCCTTCTTGCCAAAACAATCTCTATAGCAACTTTCTGTAAATCTGCCTTTTCTCCTCTTTTCGATCATGATGGTTCTGTTCTAATTCTCCAACTGAAAAGGTCAATCTTTTTGGTCTCATATTTTCCTCTAACTCAACCTTGGACAATTCTGGAATTCGTCCTCCTCCTCCTTCACCTCTCAGGTGTCCTATGCCTTTGCCTGTGATTACATTTGATCGGTGCATGGACTCCTGAAATCTATGAACGTTAGGAAGGCGGGTTGCCGCGGATGGCGTTCATGCCCGAAATTGTTGAGGAATGTGCCTTTCCAGTGCTGACGCCCCTCCCGCCATCGTTCAAAATACTATATTCTCTAATCGTCTTCAAACTAACACTTTCCCTTAGTGTTGGAAGCGCGCACACGTCCAGCCGATTCCGAAAAAAGGAAGCCGTTCTGATCCTTCTAACTATCGCCCAATAGTCTCGACTTGTATTCATCTAAGTCTTTGAATACCCTTCTCAACTGCCTCATTTCTTAGTCACCTGGAATCTCATTCCTTCTTTCCGATCGCCAGTAACGGCTTTCGTGGCGTCCTCGAGGTCTACTGGCGATAATACTTTCCTATCTTACTGATTTATGGTTTTTCCGAATTAAGAACTACGATGAGGGGATGACTGCGTGGTGGCGCTTGATCATATCCAATAGCATTTTGACCCGGAGTATGGCACACGTCACCTCGGCTCTCACAAGCTTCCCCTCTTGTGGATTTCCTCCTTCTCCTTTGCTTACTTATGTCTAGTTTTCTCACAAATCGCTCAATATCGGCCTGTTAGTTACGGGGGGCGACTTACTTCTTCTTCTTTTTCTATTAATTGTGGTGTTCTTCAGGGTTCTGTTTTATCTCCGAACTTTATTCCTACTTTTATCAA
>JABUQX010063765.1:0-12500 GCA_015478945.1 Trachelipus rathkii | reverse complement strand
GTCATATTTTTTACTGATAACACAAAACTTTATTTATTTTGTTTTTTCTTTTTTAATGCGTTAGCTACTATATTATATTGATTAATGCTCAATTTTTAAGGGTTTTATAATAGTTATCATTTAACAAGTATTATTAATTTTTAACTTAATTCAATTTTATATTTTTTATAAGTTTCATTAAAAGAAACAAATTATAAATGTTTAAAAATTTAATTTTTTTTTAATGATTACTTTTTAAAAATACTATAATTTTATTTATTTATTTATTTTTATGTTTTGTTTCTTTTATTTAAACATTTTTGAAATTATTAATATAAAAAATTTATTTGTTCTTTTCTATGTTTTTATAACTTTAATAAATATTATTTGCATGAAAGTGAATTCAAATAGGCAAAAGGCTTTATAAGAATGTGTAAACATTAGAGTCCACCATTCGTTACCTATACTTCGCATGATCTATTGAATACTATCATTTGATCTTATTGATCATACATTGATCTATTGATTCATAGATCATATTTTTTATTAATAATTGTAATGTTGTTTTTTATATACGTAATAAGAAACAGTAAATAATCAGTTTATAAGTTAAACTACCTACACTCTTAAATCCTCTAACTTACTTGTCCATTTTATTGATCTAATTTGAATATTTGATCTATATGATCTATTATGATTATCATAGTCATTATTTATTGTAATACTTAAGGTAACATAAATAACTTTTATTTTTTATTTAGTATTGCTTTTCTTAAACAATTTATTGTATTTTAACACTATAAAAATATTATATTCTTTCATGTTTATAATTAAAAAATTTTTCCATATTAAGTTTTATCAATTCCACTAAATCAGTATAATCAGGATCAATCTGTTAATCAAACTACACCTTATACCACTCCTATACTCTAACTGTCTCCCAATTATCTTATATGATCACTTTGATCTACTTTGATTGATCTATTGATTTTATTGATTCAATGTCATTATTTTTGTAATAACAATAACACAAAATCATTTTTATTTTAATTTTGTATTGAATATTAAAAAAAAAACATTTGTATTTATTTACTATAAAAAATTTATATCGTTTTCTATGTATTTATAAACTTAAAAAAATTTTTGCATTTCTATTAACTCACATACCCTAAGCCAGTTAAATCTAGTAAAATTCAGTTAATATTCAAACCACACACTCTATCTTTCCTCCTATTCCCTTTTTTCATTGACTCTAATTTGCTATTCTACTTGTATTGGTCACCTCTGTAATATGAACTTGGAGGCAAGTTGCAATGATTAATTAAGGTGTGTCTTTTCGTAGTATCAATGCATGCAGGTAAAACATAAAGTAATTATGTTAAGTTTTAGGTTTCAGAGTTTTCTCATTGTAGACATATAATATGGTCTGTTTTATAGCGTAAGCCCAGAATTAACTTTATTTCTTGTTCTTATATTTACATTAGTAACACATAATAATAATTGTGGGCCATTTTTAGACTTACTTTGATAAGAGAGCACTAAAGCACTAAAACACTTTTGTTTCTGTTAACCTACCCATGCGCTTCTGTGGACCCCATGAATCTATTGATCTATTGATCTATTGATTCTATTGATCTATTGATTCAAAGTCATATTTAAGTATCTTTTGGTATAGACATAACATAAAAATAAATTCTGGCCTGAACGTTGTTGTGACATTGTCGGCTTTATGTTTGGTAATAAGCATTTGTTTGCTCTCGCATCGTGTTGTATGATGGTTTGTTGGTGTTGTTCTGAAATATGTTCGTCTCTTGTTGTTGCCTCCTGAGGTTGGTCTGCTAACTCGCTATTACTTGTCTGTTGTTTGTTCGGTTCGTTCGAGATTGATTGTTGAACTGCTTTGTGCTCTCAAAATATATTAAACGTTGAGTATATAATGATATCCACTATAACTCAACTATTTCTTCCAAACCATATCCTCCTAAAATTTTAATGTTTAATCTCTTTACATGACACTACATTATACATATTGAAACACTAAAAACAAACTAATATAATCATTCATCTCTTAGCCTACTGACACTATCCTCAGTCAATCATCGCAAGTAACAAGGTACTAAACAGTTTTCAAGAAGTCTTCCAACTTATAGACCCTAGCAGACCACGTACAAGCATTCCGCATCTCTTCTCTCACTCCTTCATTATCGGTCTCACACACACGCGGCACTAAAAACTGATGTATTATTATTATTATTATTATTATTATTCATCACTATTCATTATATTTCTACTATGTCTCTCATATCATATATATTTATATCAATTTTATTATTATCTATTATTATTCATGCATATTTAATATAATTTAAAATAATTAATTATTATTCACAATTTTTATTTTGAAAAACAATAACGCGTGCCGATCGAGCTTTGCCTGCAGGTCACAACTAGAACACTGGTTGGTAAATTGGTCTTATCTGACACCTAAGCATTACGCAATTTTAGTACGCTCACGGGATATTCCATCAGAACGATGACCAAAAAACCTCGTTCTTGATAAATTCGCCTACAACAGGACAGTCCATGAACACTATTCGAGAATGACCATTTACATTATAATTCTCTTCTACATCATCTTTTGACACATGAAGAAAGGGTAACGAGATTTCATACTTCTGTCCTTTACCTCCATTGTTTTTAGCCTTTTCTAGTTAGTTTTTTCACTATATATTATCTCATTACTCTCATTATTATTATTTATATCATTACTTTACTTTATTTATCTATTAATTATTATTATTATTATTAATTATTCATCTATTTATTACTTAATTTATTTACTAATTATTATTATTATTTTATTATTATTATTATTATTATTATCTATTATTAATTTATTTTTATTGATTATTGATTATTCAATATTTTATTTATTTATATTATTTTAATTAATTATTATTTATTATTATTAATCTTATTATATCAATAATATATCTCGATACTCACTAGCATGCCCCTAGTGAACATAGATAATTAACAAACCATATAGAACAATTACAATACAACAACTCACAACATACACACACACACACACACACTGACCCAAACTAATATATATATATATATCACATGACACATATAACACGCGCGCACAGCACACAACTTATTTATATTCACAACTCACGCACTACACAACACTAACATTAACATAATTTTAATAGTACAATCTTGTATAAACTTAATACACTAGCTGGCCAAAACATTGAAGTAATAACTAACTTATCTGATCTACATAATCTGCTAGAATTTTCTATGATTGAATCAAGAGATGTGGCATAACTATTAATTTCTAAACGTTCAGACTTGGAAGACATTTACATTTATTCACATGTTTAATATATAACATTTCCGTTTGTTTATTATTATTTTCTTTTACGTTTTTATTTAAATTTATTCTTTTTAATTTTAATATATATTTTGTTAAAGTTAGTTATTTATATTATTTTATTTATTAGTTATTTATTTATTTTATTATTTATTATTTATTTATAAATATCTATATATTTTTTAAACTTTTATTTATTTTTTGGGCGTTACTCTATGTGTCTATTCTTAGAATTTTGTTTTTCAACTAAAATTTATTCTCAAATATTATAAGGAAATGTTTATTAGCTTTGAGGAAAAGGTGTTGGGGCGGGTTTTATACGGTGTACAAAATACACTGCAACTAAAGGCGATAAGTAAATCAGTAAATCAAACCAGCCACGCACGGAAACAAGCGCCCTACGACACTCGCTAAAAGCCCTTAATACTGCCATGGCTCGCTTGAGTGTCCTAGATTTAGATAGAAGCCCAGCTTTTGAAGCCCCCTTTATACCCTATTGATATTAATAGGCTATTTCGAGTATCATTTTTGTTAAACATATAACATAAAAAAATAACAAGTTCTTTTGATCACGGCATCAGAAAAGTCCCTGCATCAACTGAATATGATGACTAGACGTTTAGCAAACTTTCCCATTAATAAGGGAGCTACACATAAACAATTACTGAACTAAGAAATAATCACGTAGTTGAGAACAACCAACACCCTAGCATTACTTCTAAGTCGAATAGAACAGCTAACATCAATACTTTATCCAAATGAGTTCCACTGACGCTTTAACACACAGGTAATACGATTAACTAAGACATAGCATCACAAAAACGTAACCTATTCACACTTTGTCAAGCATATCTCTAACATATCAATGTTACTTTTACATTAACACCACGAACATTATTTAATCAATTATATATATCACCCCTCACTTGAGTATCCCAGTATGACCGGGCACTATAAATACCCTATTACAACCCTTGCATATATTCCTCGTATTATTGAAAAATCACTATTATTCATTCTCGCTTATACTCTGCCAAACTTACATAATCCTCCTTACTCCTTCCACAGTAGACATCTCCTTATTGCTACAATATTATACATTACTCACTACTTTATTTCATATATTTACTAGTATTTCTACCAGCTGGTCGATTTTTCACTAACTAACATTCAATACAACTTAAATAATATATATAATCAATTCGCTTAATACCAATACATACTTATTCATCCGTATTTACCTTATAATTCCACATGACCAAACATCTTCGCAAGTGTACTTATATTCATTTATTTACTCACTCATTATTACTTTCCTTTCATTTCAACACTACTATATATATTATATATATATATATATTATATATATATATATCTAATTATATATTATAGAATCACTCTACTCACCCTAATTTTGTTTAAAGCGATTTCACAATACAAAGTTAATGTAAAATTAACATTGATTATGTTGAGATTGCTTGCCAAAGTGTGATAGGTTTACGTTTTTTTGTATGTCTATGTTTACGCTTAACGTTTATACTGTTGTTCATAGATTGTTGGCATACTTTGTTCTGAAGATATACAGTCTCTTTATAACGTTCTGCTGCCTTAAGGTATGCACGTAGGTATTTGTATTATGTATTGTTAACATTATATATATTAGTTCAAGGTGATTGTTATGTTTAGACTTTATTTTTATAATTTGATAGGAAAACTTTTTGCTCTAACGTTATAAGATATATTTCATTTTATATATAGATTTTAAACGAATATATATTTTTTTTATATGTTATTAGTTCATACAGATTATGATACTCGAAATGACTTGAATCAATATGATCAATTAAATATCATAATTATAGATCATGGGAACAGGGTAGAGGGTGGGGTGGTGTGTAGTTTTGATTTATACTTGAAGTTTTACTCTGCTTTTTAAGAGTTAATTATTAGTTAAAAAACGCTCAAACTTTATTATTTAAAGTTTTAATAACAATTAAATATATATTAAGAAATTTAAATTTTAAGTTAAATACAAAAATTCTATTATTTAAACTCAAAATCTAGACAAAAATAAATATAAAAGTTTTTAAATAATAATATAGATAATTATTTTAAATAAACTAATAATAAAATAATACATAATATAAAATATTAAAAATATAAAATATAATAAATATATATATAACTAACTTTTAGAAAATTATATAAATTAATAGAAATATATAAAAAAATTAATAGAAAAATATATATATAAAACGATATGTTTTTAATATTTATAAACTATATATGTGATAAAAAATGTAAATGTCTTCCAGCTGACGTTTTAGAAATGTTGCACATTCATAGCTTGACATCATAGAAATGTACAAGTATATAGTGATCAGTAAGTTCAGTAGCGTGATTGCCAGTTACTAATGTATTAAGTTAAATGTAGTCCTTATATTATTAGTGGTGGTGTGTGTTGTGTGCGTGTGAGTGTGATGTGTGTGCGATGTGTGTGTATGTATGTGTGTGTGTGTGTGTGATGTGTGTGTGTGTGTGTGTTGATGTGTGTGTGGTATTTAGTATTGTAGGTTGCATAATTTTTGTTGTTGTTATTAGTTAATATACATAATTATATTAAGTTGATATAATAATTAATTAAATAATTATGAATAAATATATAATAATATAATAATTAATAATAATAATAATAATAATCAATAATAATAATAATAATAATAATTAAATAATAATATTAAATTAAATTAATAAATATATTAATAATAATAATATAATTAAATAAAACTACTTAGTTTAAGCTAAACATATGGTTATGTATATAACACGGACAGAAGTCAACTTTTATACACAGATTTGCGTGCGGGAATATTAGCCATGCCCTCACGTATCTCATGTGTCAAAAGATTTAAGATTAATGAGTCATACTCTCAGAAAATTCCCATGTGGCTGTCCAGTGGTGAGCTCAATAACAAAGTTAGCAACATGGTTGTACCACGTTGTATTGGCGATTATAAGCTGAAAATAGGCTGTTGGTATATGACAGTTAACTGAAAATTCGCTGTTAATGCGCTTGTGAGGATCGTCAGTGGTAGAGACCAATGTTCCAGACAAGGAATAGTTATCTTAGCTCTAGTGGATGGCTGCACAGGTCACAAAGTGATTCAGCTACGCGTTATTGGTGTTGTTGAGATAAATGGTGGAATAATATGGGTATTGAGTAACGATAGTAATAAATCGAATTCATGTGGTAAATCTAATATTGATCATAAATTGTAATAATAGATGAGTATCATATCCATCATCATAGTGCCAAGATCACCCACTACCAATCATAAACTCTAATCACATAACTTGACAAAAATCAAGGATACACTATTCACATAATAATAGTCTATTAATATATTAATGCAACTAATTATATAATATTTTTTGTTGCGCGCTTGCTCGTTATCACAGTTCACAAACATTTCCTCGCATTCGAGAAGTCGCTGTCTTGACTCTTCTGCTGGACGTCTAAGTTGAACTTCTAATTTTAGTATATCCCATTGTTCATTTTCTTTGCAGTTGCCTCGTACTGTGCCCAGTTCAGATTAGGTTCTCTACGCGCAATAGAGAATAACACTTTCACTTGCTTTAGCTTTTTCACACTATTTATTCCCGATTAAACCCAAATGTTGATGCTTAAGAAAATTCTATAACATTACAATCATTGTTAAAGATCATGTTTTGAAAAAATGTTTGTATTTTTCATTTAACTTGACGTTTGATCCTTATATCTACTATGAAATCAAAACCATACAGCACTCAAAATGACAATCACAACATACACTACCGTATTACAAACTATCTCTTCTATTCAATCACAACCATTCTCACATACATCACTCAACAACAATACGACACCAAATCGCATACAATACGCCAACGTGCTCGACAGGTCAACAACACAACTACAGCAAAGAATTTATTTTTATGTTATGTCTCTTTAAAACTATTTTTCAAATTCACACTTTTATATTTATAATTGCACATACATAGCAACAATAACTACGAGGGTCCTAAGTAAGATTGTCCCACATAAGATCAATAGATCATGGATGGTGGTAAAGACGAAAAGAAATAGGTCGTGGTTATGATCTTATGGTAAGGTTATAATACTGAATTTCACTCTGCTTTTATAGTGTATCCCTAAGACCAATAGCACTAAAAGTTTTTTTTCTTAATGTGACATTGAAAATTATAAAAGACATAATAATTTTTATCTTAGTAGATGTAAAAAACAAATCGATCTAACGACACAACCGATATCAATCAGACAAAACCCTAAAGTAAATAAAAGTCTTATTATCGTTTCTATCGCATCTATACAGAATAGATACTTTAATAGATTCACTCGATTTACGAATCAATAGATCAATACGAATCAATAGACTCAAAGGCGCATTTCTATGAGAGAGGCGTTGAAGGGCGGAATACGACAAACGTGTGTGGTTTCCGATTAACTGATTTATCTGTATTTCACTAAGCTTTTAGTTAGGTTATATAGCTACATGTAATATCAGTGCACACATTCTCGTTAAGTTTTTTTCTAACATGCATTTATCAATTAATCCTCACTGAGGATACTAGTATGACTAGAATGACTACTATAAGTTAAAAGAAATAGCGAAAAGTAATAACAAATAAAATGATTTTGCTTTGTGTGAATAGATATATATATATATATCAAAAAAGAACTTGAATCAATAGATCAATAGATAATAGATCATAGATAATAGATAGAGACTGAGAGGGGAGGAGTGGGTGGTTTGATATAACAAGATTTATCTGTATGTCTCTCACTGGAGGTATGGTGGTAACTATCGAAGTGTAATATATTTATTTAATTGCTCAATATTTTCTACAGTTTCTCTCTTAAATTCAAAGTCACATGAAACAATGAATAATTTTGTCTTTTACGTAATAAATAAAAATGTTTAAACGAAAAACAAGAGGTACAATAAATAAAATTAAATCGTTTTTTGATGTTAACTGCGCCAATTTGTTAGGGTTTGAATCTGGGCACGATGTGACTAACGTTGTTTATATATTACATAGATGGATCACTATCCTCAACGATAGGTGTGTTTGATTAACTATTTACTGCTTTAGGGATGTAAATACTCTGGGGTTCACCCTTTTCCATGCGGTTTGCTAGGTACAACAATTTACTAATAAAATTACTGAACTTGATCAAATAGATTCAGCATCAGATCAACGTAGATCCATATAGAGCTATCAACTACGATCCAATAGAATCATCGGCAAGGGTAAGATGGTGGATGTGGGTTAGAGATTTGAATTAAATCTGGATTTATTGAATATTACACTTGCATATATCAAGGTGAATGTAAATACCATAGCCAGCATGATTTTTTAAGTTATTAAACTAAAACATTAGAAGAAATAAAATTCTCTTTTTTTTCCTCCTTTTATCGTAAACAATCAAAAGTTTTTAAAGAAACAACACACAAATAATAGGTAATAAAAATAAATATATAATTTGAATCTTCCGTAAGAAATTTTAAATTGAAGCAAGAAATTAAAAACTTTGTAAATGAAACATATAAAACAATATTATAAAAATAAGGCATAAACAATAAATAATATTAGTTGAACGCATATATATAATAAAGAAAACACAAAATAATTTAAATAAAAAGTTTTTTGTGTTTCCTGAAGTGTATAATAATATGACTGTGGAATCTTTAGATCAAACTCAGATCAAAAGAATAGATCAAATAGAATTACAGGTTTGAGATAGGAGAAGATAGAGTGGGATGGAATACATGATTTGATTTATACTCTGTATTTTACTCGCATTAAGGTATCAGATAAAACATTACAAATTTTTTATAAGTTATATAACATAAATAAATGAATAAAATTGTTTTTTTAGCTAAATAACACACAGCCTAAGGTTATATAAAAAACAAAAGTAAGAAATAAAAAATAAATAATTAAAAACATTTTGTATATAAGTAAATGTATTAAAAAAAAATTTAAATATTGAAAGTACTAATATTCTCAACATAAAGAATTGGAAACCTCTATTAAATAACTTGAAAATTTAATAAAACTTCCATATAAAATAAAAAATAGCAAACCAATATAATTCTTAAGTTGACGGGCTATCTGTTTGAACCTAACACGAATGTGATATTTAACAAAGAACAAAAAATATACCTAAAAAGTAAAAGTTTTTGTGTTATGTTATAATAAAATTATTTTATTCTTGAATCAATAGAATCAATAGATCAATAGTATCAATAGACTCAAGTCAATAGATCACGAATCGGTGTTTAGGAGGGGGCTGAATGTGTAACTTTTGATTTACTGATTTTACTGATTTACTGCTTAGTGTATGTATACTGATTTACTGATTTCTGCTTTAAGGTATCTAAAATGCAAATGTTTTTTAGTTATACAACATGGAAAGAATAATTTTTGAGTTAAAACCACAAATGTCCTAAAGAAAACGAAACAAAATAAATATACCTTTTTGTGGATTATCTTGTCCATTATTGGACTTAGAATCAATAAAGATCATAGATCAATAGATCATGGAAGGGTAGGAGGATGAATGGGTGGTTTGATTAACAGATTTACTGATTATGCTTTAGGGTATGTAAAAATTGCAAATTTTTAGGCTTAAATTAAGATACGATGAAAAGGAAATCAATATTTTTTTAGTTAAACAAAATGCTTAAGAAACAATACAAGAAATAAATAAAAAGTTTTTGTGTTAAGTTTTATACAAAATATGACTTTGAATCAATAGATCATAACTTGAATCAATAGGATCAATAGATCATAGATGGACAGCAGGGTGCGAGTGGGTGGTTTGATTAACAGATTTACTGATTTACTGCTTAAAGGTTGGTAAGAATGGAAGAAATTGGAGAAGGACAAACAAAAAAAGAACATATGATTTTTTTAAGTAAAACAATAATGTTTAAAGAAATAAAACTAAAAATTAATAAACTTTAAAAAAAAAACTTTAAAAACAAAAATATTTTTAAATAATAAAATCAATAATAAATAAATAAAAATTTTTTCATAAAAATATTTAGTTTAATCAAATTTGCAATATAAACTAAACTTTTATTTATCGATACTTAATTTCCATTTCCCGAGGTTTAACAAAAATAGTTATCCCATAATATGACTTGAATCAATAGATCAATTAGATCAATAGATCAATAAGATCAATAGATCATGGATGGGTAGGAGGGTAGTTGGATTTACTGATTTACTGATTTACTGCTTTAAGGTATCTAAAAATGCAAATTTTTTTAAGTTATAAACATAAAAAGAATAATTTTTTTTAGTAAAACAAAATGTTTAAAGAAACAAAAAATAAATAAAAGTTTTTTGTGTTACGGTTATCCAAAATATTGTCTTTAAGCCATAGATTCGGAAAGTGCAATAGATCAATGATCAATAGATCAATATGGTAGGAGGGTGGCTGGAGGTAGTTTGATTTACTGATTTACTGAGTTTACCTGATTACTGCTTTCCTGATTACTGTCTACGTACGTCGTGAAAGGGTTAATGTAAAAAAAGCTAATGTTTTAAGTTATAAACATAAAAAGAATAAATTTTTTTTAGTAAACAACAAAAATGTTTAAAGAAACAAAACATAAAATAAATAAAGTTTTGTTATATTATACAAATATGACTTGAATCAATAGATCATATAAGATCAATAGATCATGGAAAGGGTAGGAGGGTGGCTGGGTACATTTTTTTTTTGAATTTACAAGAAAAACTGATTTACTGCTGTAAGGTATTGTAAATATGCAAATTTTTTTCAAGTTATACTACCATACTTTAACACCATTAAAAATAAACAAAATGTTTTATAACAAATTAAACAAAAATAAATAAAGTTTTAAAATATATAGTACTTCTTTTTTAAATAAAAAAATAAATAAATAAAAACTAAAATAAAATATAAAAACATTAACTTTTAAGCAAAATAATAAGAAGACGAAATGTATATATTAAATATGAACGACCTTAGGAATTCCAAGACATGTTGGGTTTTTTTTGATATAGTATATATATATATAAATATAGTATATATTATTATTATTATGTATATATATATTATATATAAGTTATATATATATTACTATATATATATATATAGTATTATTATTATATGTTGTGTGTGTGTGTTGTGTGTATTGTGTGTGTGTGTGGTGCTTCGTTTGGTAAGTTTAAATTATTATATTATGATTTAAATATTATCATTATAAGTATATTTTATATATAATGTGTGTGTGTGTGTTCGTATATGGGTATAACTTAATATATATATATATATAATATATATATATATATATAAGGAGATATATTATATATATATATATATATATATAGTATATTATATATATATAGTTATATTATATAAATTATTATTATATATTTATAATACAAGTGTGGGTGTGGGTGTGTGGTTGTGGTGTGTTCGGAGTTCGGTGCAACTAATTAACTATATTATATAATATATATATATACTAATATATATAATATATAGTATATATATATTATATATACTATATAAATATAATTATAATTATATAATATATTATATGTATATATTTATATATATATGTGGTGATAGTGTACTGTGTTAATGTTGTATGTATGTATGTATGTGTGTGTGTGTGTTTTGTATAGTATACATATTAATATTTATATATATATATATATATATATACTATATATATACTATACTATATTATATTTATATAATTATATAGTATAGTCTATATATATATATATATATATTAATATATATATTATAATATATATATTATTATATATATATATATATATAATATAATATATATAATAATATATATATATATATGTAATTGATATAGTATATATATATAATACTATATATATACTAACTATACGGTATATATATATATATTATATATATATATATAATTATAATATATAATAATTAAGATTATATACCTATATAATGCAATGTAATGTGTTGATGGTGTTGTATTTGCTGCGTTGTGTGTGTGCCCTGCTTGCTGTTTTGTGTGTGTTGTTACATAATGGCAATCTA
>JABUQX010063764.1:30000-35000 GCA_015478945.1 Trachelipus rathkii | reverse complement strand
CCCCAGCTACAGAACCAGACTCAATCTCCAGCTTACATCTAAAACACCTCGGTGAAAAAGCACTCCTCCGTATCACAGAAATCTTCAACAAATCCTGGCAACTCAATTATATACCTTAAATCTGAAAACAAGCATTCATACTCCCAAAACTCAAACCTAAAAAAGACCCCAATTCCCCTCCTCCTACCGCCCAATTTCTCTCCTCTCCTCCATCAGTAAACTGCTGGAGAAACTAATATTAAACAAAATCTCCCCTCTCATCACCCTCCCAAATTTCCAACACGGATTTAAAGAAACCACTCCACAACTACAGCCCTTACCTCCTTACCCAACACATCATCAATGGCTTTACAAATAATCCCCATCCCATAGATCCATTCTCACAGCAATCGACATCAATTAAAGCCTTCCATACTTTAGGGCAAGTTTTCATTTTTATTCAAAAAAACCTGCCAATTCCCCCTCCGAAAAACAATGATAAAAAATGGCCTTTCTAATTTTCTCACTAACCATTTTCCAAAGTTCTCCACAAAAACAATCTCTCCCACTCTTTTAAATTACAAAACGGGTCTCACAGTGCCGGCCATTCTCTCCCCATTCCTCTTCAATCTTTTCACACAGACTTCCCACCCCTACCCACCCATTCACCAAACTAAATCAAATACGCAGACGATATTAGCCTCATTCCCCAACATCCAGACACGTAAATACAGCCACTCTGCACACCCAAGAATACTTACAACAATTAGAAACATGGTTACTATCCAACAGAATGACCGCCTTCCCCCTCAAATCCTCCATTACCCTCCTAACTACCGACCGCCACCAATCCTCAATTCACCCAATAGTTTTCTGGAACAATAATGCCCTCCCCCTAAACAAACCCCCAAAATATTAGGACTTACTTATGACACACACATGACGTTCTCCCCCACATGGACCAAATCACTTCATCAACCAAACGGAAACTAAACACCCTCAAACCCAACCCAACACAAAGTTCAGTGACAGGAAACACACCCTTATCACTACTTACAAACAACTCCTTAGAACAAATATAAACTACGCTTCCCCCGCATGGTTCCCTACACTGTCAAAGTCAAACTCAAAAAAATCACAAATTACACAAAACACCGCCCTTGAAATTATCACTGGAATGCACTAAAACCACCCCATTCAACATTTACATGACGAGACTTAAATCCTTCCTATCTCCACCCACACCTGGAGATGGTGGGGACTCAAATCTACCAGAAAACTCTAAATCCAACCCACCATTGTCACCAATTCTCTCCAACCTCCCCCGACACGGATTAAAATCCCCACCCTCCTCACCAGCTAAATTTTACAACGATATTTACAATATTATCCCTCCCCCCTCCCAATTAGGTCATTGCTTACACACATCACACAACAACTCACTAACACGTACCTACAAAATCGCCCCAAAAACAATCTACTAAACTCCCCCTCCCCAAAAAATTCCCCTATCGAAGAAACACTTCCCAGAAGAGGCCAAATTGACCTCGCCCGGAGAAGAGATCAGGTCACCACCCAAAAACTCTACAATATAAAATATAGATTTCAAACTTCGACAATGTCACCTCCCCCACCTGCACAAGATGTCACATTTCCCAAGATCCAATAGAGCACCTCCTTCTGGGGTGCTCCGCTCTCGACCGCCCCCCGCGCCAACTTTCTCTATATCTTCCCTGTCTCGGAACCGGTTGGAACCGCCCAAGGGCGGTGGCCGGCTTTTCCTGGAAGCAGTGTGCCCTCCAATTGAGGTGGGCAGGGCAGAAGTAAGTAAGTAAATATATATATAATATATATATATATAATATTTTTTATACATATATATAGATATATATATATTATTAATCTATATATATAGTTATTTTTTATTTTATTTTATTTTTTTGCTGTCCTTGTCTGCCGCGTTCCTAGCACCTAGGGCCTCCCTCTTATTCTGCCGCCCTAGGCATTTGCCTAGTTTGCCTAGCGGTTGAGAGGGCTCTGGTCATTCCCATTCTCAATATGCACAATTTATTTATTTTCTTAATCAAATTAATTTATATATAATAATAATAATAATAATAATAATAATAATAATAATAATAATAATAATAATAATAATAATAATAATAATAATAATAATAATAATAATAATAATAATAATAATAATGATAATGATAATGATAATGATAATGATAATGATAATGATAATAATAATAATAATAATATTAATAATAATATAATAATAATAATATAATAATAATATAATAATAATATAATAATAATATAATAATAATATAATAATAATAATAATAATAATAATAATAATAATAATAATAATAATAATAATAATAATATAAATATACGCTCGTACAAAGACCTAATAAGGGAAGCGTAGTTGTATTCATGAATAAAGATTACATTGAAATGCTATACACTATCATTAGTGACAAAACAAAATTAAATCTAGGATTAAAATGGCAAACAGATTTAAGTTGAACAAAAAATAAGAATTGGATCATACAACAATGGACATCTCTATGGCTTACTAAAGGTTCACAAGAATATTGAAAACCCGCTGTTAAGACCTAAAATAATTAGGACTGGTACTTTGACATACAATATTGCAAAATAGATTAACAATATAATTAGACCTTTTCCTGACGATAAAATTTATAAAACCAGAGGATAGGTTTTTGGAGAAAATATATAACATTAATTTTTTCGATGCTAACAAAATTTTATCATTGGATGTTGAAAGTCTTTTCACGAATGTTCCATATCTGAAACTATTAACATAATATTGGGAAGTGTTTATCATCATAATATAAAACTATCACCGTCCATATAAGAAGACATTCTGAAAAGGTTACTTCATGTATGTACTACTAAAAAACCTTTTAATTTCAATGATAAAACATATATTGAAAATAATTGTTAGAACCACCTTTAGCACCAGTTTTTGAAGATTTCTACAGGTTATCAGTAGAAATCAAAATTTTTAATAAAAACGCCATTACAAATCCTATCTTTTACATTCGATACGTAGACTACACCTTTGCAAAATTTAACAACCCAGAACATGTTCATGAGTTCAAATCCAAAATGGAAATCTTAGTAGTTTAAAATTTACTTTTTAAAAGGCCAAAAAAATAACTAATAATTTCTTAGATGCTAACATTAAAATTAAAGAAGACGGAAAAATTGATAGAAGTGCCTACGTTAAATCTACAGATAAAGAAACATACTTGAATTTCGACTCCATCACTGCTTTAAATTACATAATTGCCGTCATAAAAACTCGTAGTTCACCGCGCGTTAAGATATTGTCTGACTGGACCCTTATTTTTTTTTTCAATATGGAAATTAAAAGAATAACTCAAGAATTTAATAAACAATAGCTTCTCCCAGTGTATTATAGAGAAAACGATAACGAATACTTTAAATAATAATTTATTAAGCAATAGTATCAATCAAGAAAGATTCTCCATCATAATTAGAAAAATGATTTTCATGAATTACGACGCCTCGAAGAATCATTGCTCTTGGGGAAACAAACCAGAGATAAATATAAAAAAATGAAATCTCTTTTTAAGCATCTTTAAATAACAAAGATCAATGTTTATTATTAACTATGCAACTTTTTAAAATTAGACCTTTTTTTTAATGAATTTTGAATTTTGGTTGAAAGAGTGCGCAGAGTGACTGAGGAGTTGATTGTTAAAGAATAAGGTGCATTTAGAAGTGGTAGAGGATGTAAAATTCAAATTTTTACATCGAAACAAATGAGAGAGAGAGAGAGAGAGAGAGAGAGAGAGAGAGAGAGAGAGAGAGAGAGAGGAGAGGAGGAGAGAGAGAGAGAGAGAGAGAGAGAGAGAGAGAGAGAGAGAGAGAGAGAGAGAGAGAGAGAGAGAGAAACTTTTAGGCTTTATGGACTTGCAACATGCCTATTACAGGATTAATAGGGAAGCTCTCTGGTGTTAATGATATATGGTGTTGATGGTAGGGTTTTGAATGGAATTAAAAATATGTATGTTGACATCGAAGCGTGTACAAAAATAAATGGAGTGAAGAGTGAATGGCTCAGTATTAGTGGAGCGAGGCACAGATTTGTTAGGTCTTCATGGCTATTTAATTTGCATAAGGATGGGGTGATGAAAGAATTTAAGGAGGGGGAGGGTGTTGACTGATGAAGAATGGTAGTGTTGAGGGTGCCTTGCTTAGTGTACGCAGATTTAGTTTTGTACGGTGAATCTGAGAAAAGTTTCAGAACATTGATAGAGTTGCTGGTAGGGTGTAAAAGGATGGGGTTGAAAGTAAATGTAGAGAAGAGCAAAGTCATGGTGATAGGTGAGGAGAGTTCGCAGTGTGAAGTCAGTTGGATGAGAAACTGGAACAAGTATCCGAGTTATAGATTTAGGCTATATGTTGAATGAAAAAGGAATACTAGTAGAGTAGTTGGGAGGTGGCTTGTGAAATTAAATCTTTGGTGAATGAAAGGGGACTAACACTCAAGCGTGCTATGGTTCTGCATTGAGAGTACTTGGTTACCGGTGATATTTGGTAGTGAGACTATGGTGTATAAGAAGTATAGATCTAATGAGCAGTCTTTTCAGATGTATAATCTTAGGTGTGTTTGGTGTGAGAAGAATTGATAAAATAGAGGAGCTTATTAGAGTGGTGTTGTGTAAAGAAGTAGCCGAGATAATAAGTTTGTGTATTAATCCGATTTTGCAATTTGGAAGGGATGGTTTGTAGTACATTGGTTAAGCTGTTGTAAAGTTTTTTTTTTGTTTTTAGCTTTAGAGAGCGGACTTCACCAACGAAGGACATATGCCGTCCCTCCAGGCAGACAAAATAGCTGCCCTTCAAGCTATCGCGAGCTCAAGGCAAGTGAACCACCTGCGACGAGAGTCCGTGATGATACTCTCCCGGTTGTAAAGTGGCGAATATAGTGAGAAGCAACGGACTGGGAGACTGATGAA
>JABUQX010063764.1:20000-25000 GCA_015478945.1 Trachelipus rathkii | reverse complement strand
TTATATGCTTATATACCCATTTATGGCACTATTATTTCCCATTTGCTGATAACATTTCATATTGCAATTGTTTAATGACAAAGTGATAAATCTTTCATTCACACACAACTTGATTACAATTAAATAAATTAAGGGCTTCGAGTATCTCAGTCCATATCTTCTGGTTTACCCCTAGAGTGACTCGTAATTACCTGTAATTATCTACCTTCTAATAAGGGCCTAAAATTCATTTAATAACTGTGTAATCAAAATTATAAATAGAAGAAAAATTCTGTGTGTGTGATAAGTAATTGCTAAAATAACCCGAACAGTGTTTGTGCCTAAAAATTCAAATATTTGAAGAAAATTTTTTATATATAAAAATATTTTTAAAAAGCTGTGCCGCAAAAACAATTCCTACTGTGATACGTGATAAAAACTAACTTAGTGAATAAAAAGTACTAAAATATAAACTATAATCATTATCTTAGTGCCAAACAAATAAAAAAACCGTTACAGTAGATGAGCCGGCATAACAAAAATTCCAAGCGACGCTCAATTCCCAACGAACTTTTTTTAAGGCTTAAAATTGCCAAAACTGTTAAACAAAGTCTCATTCTTTTGAGCGGGAAATATGGTCGCTACAAAGAAACTCTCTGCTAAACTCAAATCAACTCGGGCAAAGGCTTCCCCAACAACAGTAAAAAAGGGGAATGGAAAGTCACCTCCCCCTCAACCTACTCCTTCTCCCAGGAGAGAAGAGGACTTTCACTCCTCCTCCTCTGATCAAGAACGACTTGAGTCGCCGCGATCATCCCATTCGCGCCAAAGGATGCTACCTAAGCGTCAGAGGGAGAATAAGTCTCCACACAAAACCTACAGCCACTTAACATCAAGCCAACTCCCCACTTTAGACCCATATGGCTTCGTCAGCTGGCTTAGTGCCGTGAACGCAATATTCAAATTGAATCACATTGATGACGGATATGAAAGAGTTCGTCTATTAGCATCCATCCTACCAAATACCTTGGTATCACAAATCCACTTTCCTTTGCAAGAAAATTCATGTCAACTATTATTGGATAACATCGAAGAAATGTATATGCCCGCCCTCAGGCAAAGGGTGCGTGAAGTCTTTAAAAAGGGAATGAGACGTGACGAGTTACCGAGTGAATATTTAAATCGAGTCAAAAGACGTTTTAGGCTACAAAAATTTTGATCTGCTAGTTGAAAATAATCCCAAGTTTGCCATAAAACTTTTCCTCGAAGAGCTTCCCGTGAATGTACAAATGAGTCTGTATACACTCGCCGAAGAAAATAACATACATCGAATGGTGAAAGTGGCTGATGATTTGTTCAAAAATTTCATTCGGAAAGATCGAAACTTCCAACCCCCAAAAGAGGATGCCTATTGGGGGAGTGTAAATCACATGCGAAGAAACACTGATTTCTATGAGTCTGACTCAACGAACAGACCAAATCTCCCGCATGACTTAGAAAAGAAAATTGACTCCACTCTCGAAGCTCAAGAAAAAATCTTCACCCAGCTGGCTGAGATGATGAAGGCAGTGAAAGAGATGGCGAGCACCATCTGCGAAGTCGCCCAAGAAAGATGGCAACCAGCTGGTGAACGAAATACACGCAGAGGGCGAAGCCAGGCCAGGCAATCGAGATATGACCACAACACCCTAAATGATGCCACAAGTGACCTTTGTTTTTATCATGCCAAATTTCTCCATAGAGCGTACAGATGTGCAAATCTGAAAGAATTCCCACTCTACCCCTACTCTATCAAAGTGGCGGGAAGGAATGTCTCCCACACTAACACCCCGCGAGCAGTCGGGAAATTCCATAGGAGGCCGTTCAAAAAGCTATCTAATGAAAAGGGTGGAAATTTGGTGTAAGCAAATTATAAGAAAGTTACTTTTCACCCCATGGTGGAATTGATAGAAAATAAAATTAAAAATAAAATAAAATATAAGATTGAAAATAGGATTGAAAATGAAATTGATAATAACAATAATAATAATAATATATAATAATGATAAAAATAATAATAATAATAATAATAATAATAATAATAATAATAATAATAATAATAATAATAATAATAATAATAATAATAATAATAATAATAATAATAATAATAATAATAATAATAATAATAATATATAATAATAATAATATAATAATAATAATATAATAATAATAATATAATAATAATATAATAATAATAATATAATAATAATAATATAATAATAATAATAATAATAATAATAATAATAATAATAATAATAATAATAATAATAATAATAATAATAATAATAATAATAATAATAATAATAATAATAATAATAATAATAATAAATAATAAAAATGTAGATACAAATAATAACTCGCTTAATAATGTTGGCAATAAAAAAATCTCGTTGCACTTCTTGTCTGTTGAATATTTTACAAACAAAAATATTATAAATTTTATTTTTTTTACCGTGATATGAACAATAATAAAGATGTGATTAAAAAATGAAGTGTACAGAATAAAGATTAAAAAGGTCGGATCACAAAATAACGGTAATGTAAACATTGAAAATTTTGTAGGGCTTGTACACTCACGGCATGCAGGGTACACCTTTTTTAATATTGTTTCATTTAATAATTTTCCTATTGCAAATGATTTAGTGGAAGGTCAGGAAAATGTTGCAAATTTCTCATCAGACTTAGCATTTAATAGTTCTGAAAATGAGGAATGCTTGAGCGTTTAAAATCAAATTTTCAATGAGGCTAAGGGTGGAGAGAGACCTTGGGAGATTTCCGACTTGAAGCTATATAAAGTTTTTGATAGTATAAATAAAAGGGTTCTTTTGATCGACTCTGGGAGTCAGATCAATATTGCAACAGCAGATGCAATTGCAAAGCGCAAAAAGGCTATAGGTCATATATTAGCCGCAAATAATAGTAAAATTGATATTTATGATGTAATAACTTTAGAAATTGATATAAATTTAAATAGGAAATATATTGATAAATTTTATGTTGCAAATTTAAAAATTAATATCTTGGGACTTCCCATTTTAAAACGTTATGAATTTGGTATAAATTTTAAACATGATATTTTAATTGATCCATTGACTAATCATACTATAAAATTAAATAGAGATTTACATTTTAGAAATGTGCATGTGCATGAAATTTCTCGAGACCCTTTGTCTCCTACTGAAAACCTTCCTCTCAATCCTACTCCTTTACCTAATAGTTCACTATTCTTTAACGATGTAATAATGAAATATAAAGAACTTTTTCTCAACCCATATTTGACCGAGAATAATTATATAAAGAGAAAACAGAAAGACAGGTGGGCAGAAATTTTTGGAAAATATAAAGGAAAAACCTGCGGCACCAGCACCGCACTAATAAACAAAGAAGGAAATATAACTACAAATGAAGATAATGCTGTCATACCTGAAAGAGTTCTACAAGAGTTGGCTGACACCTATCCTCATAAAGCTAATATCAAAGGTCCAGCAATCCGCATGAGGCCAAGAAGAATACCTCATAAGTTATACTCACAAACTAGGTCAGAATTTAATAACCTACTTGCCACAGGGGTGCCAAAAAGGACAAACTCCGATTGTGCCTTTCCAGTGTCAGGCCTAGATAAAGAGAACAACAAAGTTAGATTGATATCGGACTTTAGAGAATTTAATAAGAGGGCTGAACCTAAAAACATCTTTTCATGGGTTATGTAAACTCACCCTTTATTTTTCAAAGGCTCATTAACATCATCCTGCAACATATTAACAATAGCCACTTGTACATGGATGATATTTTAATTCATACTATGAAAGAACAATAACACAAAATTATACTTGAAAGGGTATTACAGCGGCTTCTGAATTTATTCATCAGCTTAAACCCCGCCAAGTGCAAAATTGGTGAAAATGAAATAGATTATCTTGGGTACACGATAAATGAAAGCGGTTTGAAGCCGAATTATGATAAAGTGAAAGATATACTAGAGACTAATAAGCTAAAAACCATTAGAGATCAGAGAGCATTTCTTGGAAGGAAATGATTCTATCGAAATAGTCTCCCGTGTTTATCAGATGTCATTGCACCGCTTACTGCCTTTTAACGCGGCAAACAATATTCACGCAGAAGAATACAATGGAAAGCGCTTGCTGAAAAAGCTTTTGAGGACAATAAAAACTCTATAAAACATGCTTCGACGTTGACATACCCGAGCGCAGCTGGACCAATCAAGATCATAATACATGCAACTGCAGATGCCGTTGCAAGTGCAATCATGACAGACGAGGTGGAAAATCTCCCAATCGCCTTCTACAGTAGTATTCTCTCAGCTACTGAACGTAAATATGATTATCCCAATAAACTCTTGGTGTGTCTGAATAAAATTTTAAGGAAATATGGCTATTTAGTTTCTGGAAGAAAAATCATTATACATACACAATCGAGAGAACTGATAAATATGTACAATCGATTGAATGATTCTCTAAACCAAAATGTAAGAGAAGTCCGTCACCTAAATCTTTTGAGTACATATCAAGTGTCTTGGAAGTTAATTACTAGTAAGACCAATCCCTTATCAGAATACCTATCGCAAAACAAGATAATTGCAAGGAAAGAAGAGTGCAATCACAAGGTTACCATAGAAATAGAAAACGGAGAGGAGCCACAAACTCTCTCAGCCAATCACAAAGGAGGCGAAATAGAAACAGAAGACGAGATTTGTTACTCAAATAGTGTGGTGTCCAATCAGAGACCAGGATCCAAACCTGAAACGGAGGAATACGAACAAAAACATTTAAACGCCGCTTGGCGTGTGTCTCTCCCACCTGAGCTGAGAGGATGGTTTAAATGGAATGAAGGAGGTAAAACCGCACGTACCGACGTCATAAATTCCGAATAAAGACAAGATCTGGTCCTTTTACAGAACACTGACAAACATTCCTCGAATACGTCGCATTCCGACTGTGAAAAGGATTTAAATGTGGATAAAC
>JABUQX010063764.1:10000-12500 GCA_015478945.1 Trachelipus rathkii | reverse complement strand
TGCTTCATTACGGGCAAAATAGTGCCTTGCACGCTCCTCATTACACCAACTTTTTTACATGCTGTGATTGAGCACCGTGCAAGTTATCTTGTTGAATGATCCCATTAGCTTCATCACACATACACACATCTCCGAAACCAATTTCGATCGCCTAATGATAAACACATCAATGGTTTTTTTCAAGTTTGAATCTCCTTATCGAGACCTTAAAATGTGGATTAAAACTATATCTGCTCACGGGGTTTATTAGTGATCATATTAATCCTTTACAAGTCTTACTTGTGGCAAATTGTGGTGTTTAAATAACTATAATTATTGGCTATAGATTCATGTAGTATAACTCCCGTTTAATGATAAATTTCTCGTAGAAATATTCTTTATCTTTCAATATGGCGCACTTTAATTCATGGATGTTTTTTTTAATGTATTTTTATTATAATCTGCACTTCAATGTATCATTATCTAGTGACATGTCTTTGGGAGATTTTCAATATTTGCGTCTAAGCCTACCTGATCAACTTGGTGAAGATAAGGGTGCCAACTGGACTCTCATTATTTTGAGGTGGTGTGGTCGGCTAAACAGGCTCTGGTGTCTTACTATACCCAGCTAAGTATGGGCCAAAACTCGCAACGGCATTATGGAGCAATACCACTACAGCTTGTTAAGTTTGTATCGGACAGGATTGATGGAGTAAGAATGAAAAGCCAGAATGGTTTTGATATTTACCATTCGCGCTTTTTTGCATCTCAGAGAAGGCACCACTCACGAATGGGTATCAGCAGAGCAGGATTCTCTTCGGTCCAAAATGTTATTATCACCAGGCAGGCTTAGTGAGTCACAGTGCAGGACCGACCTCTGACCTATGAAATTATATAGAAATGTAGGATGATAGCAAGACACTTTTAAATAGAATAAATCTGAGAAACAGAAATATCTTTATGCCCGAAACTTGAAAGGGCAAATTTGTTTAGTCAAATTAAACATACTATTTTGAAGAAAGCTGAACAAACTATAATGGCGCTATTCAGGTGGCTAAATAACAAAACAATGCTCATCTGATCAAAGGTGATAAAAAGTGATAGAACACCGCCTAAAATGTGAAAATCTTTATATAACCTTGTAAAACTCCCCAGATAAAAGAACTGAAAATGATAAATGAAAAAAAAGAAGAGGGAGTAAGAAACAGAAAGAATGTCTTCTTTGAGAACAGGAAAGAGTAGAGACGATTATATGTAAATAATGCGTGTACAACTAAGTTTGTTAAAGACGTGTGTATTAAAAATTATGTATGGTAATTCTTTACCGTTCTCTCAGTAGTATTTTTATCTGTTCTTACTTCTGCTTTTTCCTTCAAAATTTGTTGTAAAAATCGAGGTTGGGCGTGGAAGATGATTGAATGAATAGATAATCAATTGCTTCACAACTGATTTGAGTCATTCTTTCTCTTCTATTCTCAAAGTCCACCCAATATGCTGGTGAAACCTGTAGGTGTTTAGGGATTTTTTAGTCACATGTTAAGGCACCCAGCATGTGTGTCATAGAAGGATTTGCATCTATGTACTAGGGACTACTACCCTCTAAAGCAAATATATGAGTCATTGGTAACATATTGAAATGACCGTTGTAACAAAATATAATCCTTATGAATAAAAAATGTTGAAGCACCAACACCCTAAAGTTGGAGGTGAACAGATTTGAAATTAAGCAGGTTTGATTCCGGAAAGAGCAAGGGCCAAGCTAAAGACGGGAGCTGGGGTTTGCGTACCTCCAATGTTGAGAGGTTGTTATTAAAATTTGTGTCAGGGTTTATATACTGACTTTGCTATAATTTACGAGGGTTATTAGTTAATTTATATGGGTTTTATATAACCCATGTTTATGGCCACTATTATTTCCTATTTGTGATATACATTTCATATTGCAACTGCTTTAATAAATGACAAAGTGATAAACATCTTTCATTCCACATAACATGATTACAATTTAAATAAAATTAAGTGTCTCGAGCATCTCAGATATAATATATATAATAGATTATATATTTATAGATATATATATATATATATATTATATATATATATATATATATATTATATTATTTATATATATATATATATATTATATTTATATTATAATATAATATACAGATATATATATTATATATACTATGTATATATATATAATATATATTATATATATATCATATATATATATTATAATTAATATTATATATATATATAAAATTATATATTATAACATGATACAATTAAAATAACATGATACAATTAAATTAAATTACAGTGTCTCGAGCATCCTCAGATATATAGTTTATATATATA
This sequence comes from Trachelipus rathkii, assembly GCA_015478945.1. Taxonomy (NCBI): domain Eukaryota; kingdom Metazoa; phylum Arthropoda; class Malacostraca; order Isopoda; family Trachelipodidae; genus Trachelipus; species Trachelipus rathkii. The sequence continues at coordinate 10,160 of JABUQX010063764.1, read as the reverse complement.
TATAATATATGTATATATATATAATATATATATATATAACTATTATATATTATTATATATATATATATATATATAATATATATATATATATATATATATATATATATACTATATATATATTATATATATACAGATTATTATATATATATATATATATATA
>JABUQX010063764.1:0-5000 GCA_015478945.1 Trachelipus rathkii | reverse complement strand
GATTCTGTTCCACCCTCCTTTGATTAGGTTGAGCTAAGCTGAAGAGGCTTATAACTGTCCTATACTCTCTGACACCCTTGACCCTCTTTCTCTGCGTCATGACGTTGGTGCCCTATCTCTTTTCTATAGGTATTAAAACGGCAGGTGCTCGAAAGAATTGACCTCTTGCATTCATCCACCACTACGTCGCCCTCGTAACACAAGAGGTGCCTTGTTCTCTCATGAAAATTGTGTGAATATTGGAGACTCAAGGATCACTCGTTATGGTACCTCCTTCTTTCCAGCCACATCTGTTTTGTGGAATTCCTTGCCTTCTTTTATTTTCCCCGCAATGTTTAATCTTCCTCTATTTATCCCGCGTCTGCGCCCACCTGAGGGAATTGCGTTAGGCAAGGGACATGGTGAATTTTTTTTTATTTTTCATTTATTTTTATTTTTATTTTCTTTATGTAAATTTTTTTTATCTTATTTATTTATTTATTTTTTACCCCCTCCTTTTGAAAAGGGCATTGCCCGTGAGTGGTGGTATCATGTAAAAAAAAAAAAAAAAAAAAAAAAAAATATATATATATATATATGGGCTTTAATGTTCCAAAAATTTTGATGTTCAACTATATCGGTGAAACAGTAAGTCATCCCCTGATCTTGCAACATCTCTGAGGGCACGCATACATAATTAAGTGATAAGGCTGCTTCATTACGGGCAAAATAGTGCCTTGCACGCTCCTCATTACACTTTTTACTGCTGTGATTGAGCACCGCTGCAGTATCTGTTGAATGATCCATTACTTCATCACACATACACACATCTCCGAAACCAATTCGATCGCCTAATGATAAACACATCATGGTCTTTCAAGTTTGAATCCCTTATCGACCTTAAAGTGATTAAAACTATATCCTCTCACGGGGTTATTAGTGATGCATATTAAATCCTTACAAGTCTTACTTGTGGCAAATTGTGTGTTTAAATAACTATAATCATTGGCTATAGATCTTTAGTAAACCCGTTTAATGACAAATTTCTCGTAGAAATATTCTTTATCTTTCAATATGCACGCTCCTCATTACACTATTTACTGCTGTGATTGAGCACCGCTGCAGTATCTGTTGAATGATCCATTACTTCATCACACATACACACATCTCCGAAACCAATTCGATCGCCTAATGATAAACACATCATGGTCTTTCAAATTTGAATCTCTTATCGCTCTTAAAGTGATTAAAACTATATCCTCTCACAGGGTTATTAGTGTTGCATATTAAATCCTTACAAGTCTTACTTGTGGCAAATTGTGTGTTTAAATAACTATAATCATTGGCTATAGATCTTTAGTAAACCCGTTTAATGGTAAATTTCTCGTAGAAATATTCTTTATCTTTCAATATGGCGCACTTTAATTCATGATTTTTTAATGTGATTGAGCACCGCTGCAGTATCTGTTGAATGATCCATTACTTCATCACACATACACACATCTCCGAAACCAATTCGATCGCCTAATGATAAACACATCATGGTCTTTCAAGTTTGAATCCCTTATCGACCTTAAAGTGATTAAAACTATATCCTCTCACGGGGTTATTAGTGATGCATATTAAATCCTTACAAGTCTTACTTGTGGCAAATTGTGTGTTTAAATAACTATAATTATTGGCTATAGATCTGTAGTATACCCGTTTAATGATAAATTTCTATATAATAAGTATATTATATATAGTAATATTTATATATAATAATATCTATATATTATAATATATATAGTAACTATATATAATAGTATAATGAACATATAAATAACGTAAGTATATATATAGAGTATATTAAAAAGGTAATTAAATATAGTTATTAATATAATATTAAGTAAGTATATATATTATATATCATGGTTATAACAGTATTTAGTGAAGTAATAATATATATATTAATTATATTATCATGATAATATATTCTGATTATATAAATATATAATATATATATACGTAATATATATAACTAAGATATAGTACTATAACACAAAACTGACTATGAGGATATATATTATATTATATATATATACTGATAATAAGACTATAATATATATCGAATAGGATATATTACTACGACACTATTATTATTATAAGAATATCATATTATATATAGTATAAATTGTAATATAATCATAAATGTACATACGTATATGATATAGAATATATATATATTATAGCTTATATAAATATATAAGATATATATACTAATTTATAGCATTAGTGTATCTATATATATATGTATATATATATTAATATAGTATATATATATACTATAGTAATTGTAATAACAGCTTTTGTATAATATATAATACTATATATATTATATTATTATATTTATAATATATATATATATAATTTATATATATCTGCTATAACTAATACTTTTATTATATGTTATTGTTATTATATAATCAATATATATATATAATATATATATACTAATATAGTATATATATATATATATTATATTAATATATATATATATATGTATATATATATATATATATGATATATATATATATATATATATTTATATATATATATATATTTATATATGATAGTGATATCTATGATCCTATCACTTTAAACATTTGTAATTCATCTATATATACTAATCCTTCAAAATTATTTGGAAGCATCTAATATATGATAATATTAAGACCATATGTATAATATATATATATATATTATATATATATATATATAATATATATATAAACTAGTAAGTTTTAAATATTTTTATACGTTTATTTATTTATTTATATGTATACTGTAACCTTAGTCGTTAATATAGTATATAAGCTAAGTATAATGTAATACGCTATATACTATATAATATATAGTATATATATGCTACTATATATATATACATATATCGTATGATTATATAAATATATTTACAATGATATAGTAAACCAAAGTACTAGTAAACTATATTATAAGAATTATTATATATATATATATATATAATTAGTGAATATGTTATTAATATAAGTACGACCAAGTATAGTATTATAATGATATACATATAATATTTATAAATTATGAAAACATATAGTCTAAGTATAATTATATATACGTTATCTCAGCAGAGCTATATATTATATATATATATTACTATATATATATAAATATATATATATAATTATATATATATATACGTATTAGATGTATAATTAATGAGCTAGCTATTAGTATAATAGGTAACAAAGTATACTAAGATATATAATACGTATAGTAGATAAGTACCATACTGATATAATATATTATTTATATATATTAACTATACGTACTATATATACACATCTTTATATTATATTATATATATACTATATATATATATTATATATATATATATAATATATAATAGTATATATATATACTATTTACATTATATACAGTAATTATAATAATATTATATAAATATATATAAATATATAATATAATTAAGTATATATCTATATATACATATCTATATTTATATAGTATAATACTAATAATAAGTATATATATTATTATATATATATATATATATATTATAAGTATATATATATATCTATATATAATGTATATATAGAGTATATATATACATTAATATAATATATGATATATCATATATAAAATATATATATGAGGTTTATATATAATAATATATCATTATATATAAGTCGGAGTCCATATATATATATAATATAGGTATATATATATATATATATATAGATATATATGTATATATTAGTTATATTATTATAATATAATATTTAGTCATATAATATAGTATTATATATATACTAAGTATATATAGTCGTATATTATATACATTTCAATTATGATATATAGTCTATCATATTATATATTCTATATACACGCATCAATAGCAACCGATGGCTTGCAGATACATCCACAGCGACGTTAATGTTCGCGTCGCAATCGTCCCATCAAACTTAACGTCGGTATATGTTAGACATTCGCTAGTTTACAATTTATTATGACTTTAGTTATTGTTTCGTTCCCGAATGGAAGTATTTGCGAGTAACAATATGTAACTTTTAAATTATTTAACGAAATAATTAGACAACGTAATGATAATTTTTTAAAAATAACAAACACCATGTTTTTTCACCACCCATTTTCATTACTATCTCTTTCATAAATACTTTTTTCATGTTTATGTTTTGTTGTTTTATAAGTCATTTTATACATGATCTTCTACAAATTAGGTAATTATTTAATTTACTTTATTCTTTCTTGAATTTTCTTCTTTGCGGACACTCTAATATTTTTAATTATGTCTCCAGTCACGGTATGATCCCGTGAAAGAGAGTTAGAGTGATCGTAGGCAGTGTGTTTTTCATTTTTTTTTGTGTAAATGTAGTTTATTATGTCTTCTGTTTTTTCTTCGTCTTCGTGATTTGTTCTGTCTGTTTTCCACGGAATATTTAATTGTAATATATCATATAATATATATATTATAGTATATATATTATATATATAGTATATATAATATATAATATAAGTATATATATATATATAACTCATATATATATATAATATTTATATACTATATATCATATATATTATTTTATATATTATATATATATATAGTATTATAATTTATTATTATATATAATATCTATATATGTATATGTATAGTTATATAATCATATATATATACTAATATATATATATATTAAGTATTTAAATGAGTATTTATATATATATATATATATATATTATAATACTATATAGGTATATAAATATATATATTATATTTTATACAGATTGTAGTTGAGCTTACGTTAGTGTGAAGGAAGCTAGCTTTGAGATAATTTTTATATATAAAAGGTAATTATATATAGTATATATAATATTATAATATATATAATATATATATATATAATATAATATATATATTATATATAAGATAATAGTACTATATATTATTTATACCTTATATCTTGTGATTT
>JABUQX010063763.1:0-15758 GCA_015478945.1 Trachelipus rathkii | reverse complement strand
ATAGAGAGAGAGGAGAGAGGGAGAGGAGATGAGGAGAGAGAGAGAGATGAGAGGAGAGAGAGAGAGAGAGAGAGAGAGGAGAGAGAGAGAGAGACTGTGCATGGGAAGATGTGCAATGTTGAAAAGTTGTCGTGTTACGGGGAATATGACTCTAGGGTAGAAGTGTAACGCTGTTGAGCACCACGAGCTCTCTCGGAGTATGATGACCAGAGGGGTAGCATTTAATCTGCCTGGAGGGACGGCATAGGCGTTTTCGTGGGCAAGGTCGCCTCTCAAAAGATAAATGTATAACGTGAGTTTTAGTTACTTTGAAATAGTGCTGGTCGAGCCCCTGAATTTTTTACAATGCACCACATCAATCATTTTTTTCGCAATGCACTGCACCGTACCTCTACATTTCTATGCGCACCGCACCGGGAAACTGGAATTATGTACCGTACCGCACAATTGAAATTACAGTCGACATATTTTGCCAATTTATAGGGGTAGATATCCCGTGATATTGTAAAGGGGAGATGCTGTTTTTTTCCCCTTTGGGTTATATACTGTACATTTCTCCTTTCCTTAAATTAATTACTTTTGCAGGCAGTGTTTAGGCTGGGGGGCGTGTGCGGGGGCTGGAGAGGGAGCGGGGGCGGGGGAGGGGACGGAACGTGAGAGGGGGCGTGGCGGGAGACGGGGCTAGGCCGGCGATAATATCTGTGGTGTGAAAGATTAAGCGTCCTCCCAAAACCAAAAAAAAAATCTTGCTTACACCATTACAAGTGTTTTTATATCTGTTTGCCCTCATTTTGCTAATATGAATATAATGAATGGGCTTTACATTATTTATTAAAACCGCCTCCGTCTTATCCTAATGTGTTTAGCCATCTTATTGGAAATTAAGGGTAAAATAATGAAGTAATAGTACTTTTAATCAAACCTATTAATTCAATTGATTCATTTACTACTACCACTAATACTACTAATAATATTGCTACTACTATTACTACTACTACAACTACTACTACTACTACTACTATTATTACTACTACTACTACTACTACTAATAATATAATAATAATAATAATAATATTAATAATAATATAATAATAATATAATAATAATAATAATAATAATAATAATAATAATAATAATAATAATAATAATAATAATAATAATAATAATAATAATAATAATAATAATAATAATTTATAATAATAATAATAATTGCTGAGAATAATAATATAATAGCACTAAGTAATAATAATAATAATAATAATAATAATAATAATAATAATAATAATAATAATTTAATAATAATAATAATAATAATAATAATAATAATAATAATAAAAATAATAATAATAATAATTATTAATAATAATAAAAATAATAATAATAATAATAATTATGATAATAATTTCAATTTAATAATTATAATAGATAATAATAAAATAATAATAATAATAATAATAATAATAATAAAATAATAATTAATAATAATAATAATAATATAATAATAATGTAATTACTTTTTTCTAAAGGAATTAAAAGATTATGTTGGATTTGCAATTTGCTGAAAACGAAACACAAAATTTACATTACTACTATTACCGATATATATATATATATATATAATATGCTGTGTGTGTAATATATATATATATATATATATATATATATATATATATATATAATATAATATTATATATATATATATAATAGTATATATATATATATAATATATATATGCGTGTGGTGTGTGTGTGTGTGTGTGTGTGTGTTGTGTATGTATTTGTGAGTACATGTGTGTGCTTCGACACAAACAAAAAACTAATATTCAAAATTCGTAATCGTTTATACTTACACTTGCTTATCTGCATTTTATATCAATCCCTATTTTTTTTTTTTTTTTTTTTTTTTTTTTTTTTTTTTTTTTTTTTTTTTTTTTCCTTAATTTCACACTCGATCTCATCAACTACTGTCCTACTGAATCTGTTTCATTAAATATTTTCAATTTAGAATGTTAATCCATCCCAGACAAATAATAGATTTTCGTGTGCTGATCTTCCATGATTCTCTTATCTCTAATTAGATAGAATAGTTTCATTATTTATAGGAGGCAAGGTTGTATTTTCGTGCTTCAAAAAATCAACTTATTTTCTCTTTTTCTTAACAACTTTTCGTATCTATATTAATATAGTTGAGGTAGAGGAAGCGTGGTTGCATTTTAATGCAGCATAAACTAAAATCCTTCTTAGCTCATGTCAGTTATCTGCTTCTAGTTAAGCTTCAGTCAATTCTTTTAACCTACGTTATCGAACAAAATGTACAATGCGCGCATGGTGCCAGAAGCGTGTTTTTTTTAAATAATGCAAAGTGAATAAATTATAAATATAAAAATAAATTAGGTTAAGTGAGGATATGATACGTTAAGTAAGGTTATGTTGAGTTACGTTAGTTTACATAGATTTAAACTTTTTTTTTTTAAATATTTTAAAGATGTGAAGCTGTTTTATAACTATAATTTAAATTTGACTCTACACATTTTTATTTCATTTTTACGAAATGTGTTCGAATCCATGCAATCGATAAGTATATGGAGGTGGAGGCAGATAAACGACATGATTCTCCTTCTATTACCAGTTATACTAAAATGAAAACAGACAACTACCTTAAATATTCTTATTATTATTACTTGTTGCCTAAAGAAAACTTTAATATATGATTCAAAAAACGAATTCTTAAAGGCCAGAGCAAATCAAATCTAAAACAAAAAATTTTAATTTTAATTTAAACCTGTCAAATTAGAATAAATTTACGTGTGAAACTAAAATTTTTGTTTAATATTAGGAATAAAATTTGCAATTAAGATTCTTAAATGCTAAAATCATTCTTAATTTAAGCATGTAAAATAACTGCTGTTTAAAATTAGCCGATTGTAATATTTGTCAAAATTTTTAGTGGCATCTATTTCTTAAAATTTTATTAAAATTTCTTAAAATTTCTTAAAAATTTAAAATTTAAAATTTAAAATTTCTTAAAATTTCTTAGAAATTTAAAAATTAAAATTTCTTAAAATTTTCAAAGCCATCTTCGCTCGTTGAATAAATAACGGGTTGGACTTGAGTTAGGTTCCTACGTACACATTATGACTCATCCAATGACAAATTATGAGTTATCCCATTTTTAACTACAATTATTAGTGACGTTAGAATGAATTTTTTACACGTCAGAATTATTTGCTCATCCTCTGCACACGACTATAAATTTCTATAACTCCTGAGAGTAGGCTAGCCTACTCTTTGTTTATAAATATGATCGTTTGTAATACAATGAGGGACTAGCCCAATGGTAGACAGAGAAAATGATCGACAAGATAAATGGCCGACATGACACCAAAAAAATTTCCCGTACAGCCCGCCGCAGAGGTTAGGTTAGGTTAGGTTAGGTTAGGTTAGGTTAGGTTAGGTTAGGTTAGGTTAGGTTAGGTTAGGTTAGTTTAGGTTAGGTTAGGTTAGGTTAGGTTAGGTTAGTTTAGGTTAGGTTAGGTTGGGTTAGGTTAGGTTAGGTTAGGTTAAGTTACGTTTTGTTGGATATCGTTAGAGAAACTCTAAATAAAAATATTTTTTTTTTTACAAATGTCAACCATATGACCTGTCAATCATTTTCCCTGTCGACCATTTGGTACTAGCTTCATACAATGTATTTGTAATACAATTTTTTAGGATGGCACAAAAATTTCATGATGGAGTTTCATTAAATGCCTTATAATTGGCTTAGCTCTTGACCAATCACTGGAGCCTCCATCAGTCAAGATTATTAATATGTAGAAATTTGAACAAATTAGCAAATTACGAATTAATTTAACATGTTGATTAATTTTTTTCCACGTAGAGTGCGCATATTAAGTAATAATAATAATAATAATAATAATAATAATAATAATAATAATAATAATAATAATAATAATAATAATAATAATAATAATAATAATAATAATAATAATAATAATAATAATAATAATAATAATAATAATAATGAAAATAATAATAAAAATAATAAAAATAATAATAATAATAATATAATAATAATAATAATAATAATAATAATAATAATAATAATAATAATAATAATAATAATAATAATAATAATAATAATAATAATAATAATAATATAATAATAATAATAATAATAATAATAATAATAAAATAATTCTAATAATTATAATATAATAATAATAATAATAATAATAATAATAATAATAATAATATAATATAATAATAATAATAATATTTGGATGAAAGGTCAATCAACAAGTTACTCTTTAGAGTCGTGTGCCTTGATACAAAAAAAAAAAAAAAAAAATAAAATAAAACATATGTCCAGTATTTAGTAATTCTGTCGTTAACCACTTCGAACCAGATCCCTTGCTAGTAAATTAATAGGAACCTTCCTCAAAGACTTCATTGTTTGTCGAGTGAAGCTCGTCCTTAATTATTCTATTTTTGTTAAAACAAATCGGGCGATATTAGCCATTGATTATTAGTTTTGCTTTAAACGTATTAAATCTTTTATTACCAGCGACGTCGGTCACGATCTTCCAAATGCGAAATATATAACCGAACAGAAAAGGACTAAAAAGCTGGTTGTAATTTAATATGTAGAAAATAAAATTGTTTTAAAGTCATTATTTGATTTTGTAATTTTGTAAACAAATAAATATATATATATATATATATATATATATATATATATATATATATATATATATATATATATAATATATATAGTAACTCCTTGAAATCTCTAAATATTTACATATAAATATAATTTTTATATTTATATTTTATAATAAATATATATATATATATAAATATATATATATATATATATACCGCTAAACAAAGAACTATTACGGGAAGGTAAAGAATTGCCTCCTCTGGGGTCGAACCACCGCATGTTGCAACTGAGAACTACATACTCGACGCTCTACCACTGAGCCATCCTCTAACCCAAAAAAGTTAGATTCAGGAACAGCTTTAAGCGAACGAGCTCCCGTCAAGGCGTTATCACCACGTTTTCATGATATCTTCGCGCTCTACCTTATGGTATTTCTTTCGTTTTAAATAATAAAGTAAATTGATATTAATTATTCTGTTATTTGACTGATTGCTTTCATCGAAAATTCTTTACAAGTGCTGCGTTCTAATTGTTATTACTCTTACATTAATAATAAATCTAATTTAATAGCTATTTTAAGGGCTTTATTATTATTATTATTATTATAATTATTATTATTATTACTATTATTATTATTATTATTATTATTATTATTATTATTATTATTATATTATTATTATTATTATTTATTTTTTATATTAATTATTATTATTAATTATATGATTATTATTAGCTATTATATTAAGGATTCATCATTAATAACATACAATGAATATACATACATGTAAATTTTGACGGAATGTATTTCACCGACGCATCTTTATTATTTTTAAGGAACCATATAACTATCGAAAAAATCGATATGACAATCGATATATCTTGTCTCCTCAAAACGGAAAAGATCCTCTCTCTCTCTCTCTCTCTCTCTCTATATATATATATTATAATTATAGTTATATAAGTATTATATAGTAGTATATATATAGTATATATAATATATAATATATATATAATATATATAGTATATATATATTAATAATATAATTATATATATATATATATATATTATAATATACATATATTAGGTTAGCTGCACACAATCTATAACAGCCAGTTGGTTGGCAGCCCATGACGTCCCTTCCACTTTTTCTCAAGTGAAACTTCGCATGAGATGAGGCTAAACTCATGTTTAATGATCAAATATAAAAATTAAAAGTTGCCAAATTCGCAAGAGAGTAATAGGAAATTATAGTATTTAACACCATAGGAAATTAATATAATATTTAAGTAATTTAACGTAATTAGTTTTTATGAAATGAATATGAAAGAGTTTGCATTTTTCCTTGTTTTATTTTTTTTATGAATTTCCATGTTTTTTAGTAAATTGAAATTTGATCATAAAGTTATAAAAATGGTCAAATGACTTAAAATTAAAATATATATTAAAGGAAAATATATATTAAAAATAGAATGATTTAGTACAAATATAGAGAAAGAAAAAACCGAGAGAACGAAATGGAATCAATGTACCAGACGCTTTACCGTTGGGTCATTTCCAAATCCAAAAAACTTTGCAGTGGTTTGTGGTTCAACTCCGGAGGTGACAAGCCTTCTTTATCTTCCCATAATATATATTGGAAGCACATTTTCTCCATACAATCGAATCGTTGATAATGGTAAAACATTATCAATTATCGAAAAAATAATAATGCTATTGATGTATCGATAATTGGAAAAAAATATCGAGCAACTCGGTAGATCATATATTGGAAGAGCATATATATATATATATATATATTTAATATTAATAAATAAAAATTTAATAATAATTTTATTGAATTAATTACTTATAATAATTATAAAAATAAGTATATATCATATATTATATTATATATAATCTTATATATATATATATGATATATATATATATATATAATATATATATATATATATATATATATATATAATATATATATATATATATATATATGAGTCTCAAAAGTATTTTTTGTGATATAGAATATATATATATATCTATATATATATATATATATTATATATAAAATATATATATATATATATATGATATATATATATATGTATATATAATGTATATATATTAATTATATATATATATTATATATATATATATATAGTATATATATAGTAATATTATATACTACAATATATATATATATGATATATTATATATATTATATATATAGTATATATAATATTAATATATAGTATATATATATAAGGGTATATAGTATTATTATATATATATATATATATATATATTATATATATTATAGCCATATATATATACAGTATATTAGTGATGCAGGTAACATCCGCATCCCCATCCGCATCCGCGGAGCATGCGCACATTATTAAAGATCCGCATCGCATCCGCATCCGCACTTTGCCCTGCGGATGTTTGCGCGTATGTTTATTGTCGAGATTTGACAAAGAATTTTATAATAAATATCCTCCAAATGAGAAATCTGAAAAAGATAAATGAAAAATGTAAAATGAGTTGAAGGCAATATCAAAACGACGGCTTTGATATTGCCACTATCATAATGTTACAAAGACATTCCCAATCGGTTGGAGTAATCACTTCATATGATGGAAAGAATGTATTGCTCAAAGAACTTCTTGCTTCGTACCCCAGTTCGTATTCCAAAGTTAACAATCTTATTAATTTGGAAAATGACATCATATCACACTGCATTAAGCTATTGGAACCATTTGAAGAAACTAGCCAAAAAATCATCGCCTCTAAGCTTCGTCTCTTGTGTAATACATTAATGCTTCAACAGCCTATGAAGCATTTTTGAACCATCTTCAATGAAAAATGATGACGTTTTAAAAGAATGAAAGATGTAATTAAACTAGAGGTAGAAATAAGCTTTGGTTCTGGAAATTAATGACCTTCATACTATTAGCAACTTACTTATAGATTCCCGTTATAAAGCCAAGTTTTTTTGTTAGCATATTAGAACAAGTTAAATCGTTACTTTGTGTTGGAGTTGAAAAACTTCAATCCGCGAACAGGCCTATTAATTCGCGCAACCATTAAAAGGGAAAAAACAAATCTACAGAACAAACACCTTCTCTACAAGTAAATCAATACAGATTCACTGAAGAATTTCTACAGTCCCAGTAGTGATAAAGAAACACAGGCATTACCAAAAGATGTTAGTGCAAATAATTGAAACTATCACCAAGAAAAAACGATTAGATTCAAATGATGATCAATCAGTTGGTGGAAAGGTAATCAAAATGTTTACCCACGCTTGAGTAAACTTGCAAGGAAACTTCAATCCAAACAGTCTATTAATTACCATCCATTAAAAAGGAAAAGAAAATGAAATATACAGAACCAACACCTTCTAGCAAGTAAATCAATAACAGATCACTGGAAGAATTTCTACAGTCCAGTAGTGATGAACGAATACACACACGCATTACAAAAGATGCAGTGCAAATGATTGACAACTATCACCAAGAAAAACGACTAGATAAAATCAGATGACGATTCTTATCAGTTGGTGGAGTGTTAGAATAAGGCAAAATGCAAAATGTTACCCACGCTTTAAGTAAACTTGCAGGAAATACCTGGCCTGTCCTCCAACTAGTGTTTTAAGTGGAGAGAGTATTTTAAGCAATGCTGGGCTAATTATATATGTGAAAAGAGAAACAGACTCTGCAGCAGAAAAGGCAGAAATATTGATGACTCTCAAGCACAACCTTCCATTATTTGAATTTCAATTAGTGCAAAAAGTATGTAATCCATGTAAAATTCCTTTCATTATAGGTCGGAGGATTTTAGGGAAAGAGGTTGATGGGTCCATTTGAGTTGGGTCTCCGGTTCTGCACCCTGGTAACAATTATATTAATAAGATTGTGGTTAAAACTCGATATATATATGTTATATATATATATATACTAATATATATATATATATATATATTATATATATATATATATATAGTATTATATAGTATATTATATATATATAGGGATATAGATATATATATATATATTCCTATATAGTATTATATATATATATATAATATAGTAAGTATATATATATATTAGTATATATAATATAAGGATATTTAAATTGATTCAAAACCACGACAACAAAAAAAAGTTTACCATCCGCGAGATGTTAAAACAAACAATCCGCATTCCGGCATCCGCGATGCGAAAAAAATGACATCTGCAGCAACATACAATATATATATAGTATATATATATATATTATATATAGGTAATATATATACTATATATTAGTGTATATATATATATATATATATAATATAATAACCTATATATATAATATATACATATATATATTATAGCTAGTATATACTATATACACCTTATGCGTTTCATGGCGGTGATAAAATATTGTTGTTTTTTTAACTTTTTTCATATATTGTTAGTATATAAAAGCGCCCGATAGCTCAGTGTTAGAGCACTCGCCAAACCAAGCGAGGTCCACAGTTCGCAACTGGTCGGGTGGGAGAATGTGAGGCTATTCTCTCCTTGGGCTTGGCTCCGTCCTGCTCGGACGTTAAATGAATAAAACTCCCTGATTAAAGGGGCTCTGCCGTGAAGTGACGGTGTTTATCTCTCTAAAAAAAAAAAAAAAAAAAAAAAAAAAAAAAAAAAAAAACTAAAGAAATGCTGATAAAGATCACAAAAATATGAAACTATTAAAAATTAATTGATAAAGTAAGCAAAAACTTTGATTTTGCATGAGAAAGAAAACGTGATTTTAGTCCTAATACGTGGAAGAATTTAAGATAACGTAAAAAATAATGTTTGTTGGGAAAATACGTTCCGTATTAGTTTTTTTTTTTTTAATATATAGATTCTCTGTATACATTAAAAAACATATCATAACCTTAACTTAAAGGGCAGTAAACCGCTACCTAACCTATATGGATCGACGATGCAGTAAAACTCTAACCTAACCTATTGGATCGACAATGCAGTAATTTCGACCTAATGCCTACATGGATATTCTTGCCGTAACAGAATTTTCTCTTGTATTCGGGCAAGATTTTTGCACTACGGAAATATCCCGAGAAGTCGCCCTGTCTCGGGCGTTGCCAAATGTACGATGCGTTAAAAACTACGATATTATTAAATAATTATTTTTTTTTTGTATTTAAATTTTTTGATCTTGCTCATCAGCACCCAAATTTATTGTTAGGCTCACATAATAACAATATATGAAAAAAAAGTTTAAAAAAAACGCATATATATCTGCACCATGAAGAAGCTCATTAAGGATATATATATATATTATAGTATATATATATATTATATATATATAGTATATATTACTATATATATATATAATTAATACTATATAGTATATATATAATAAAATATATATATCTATATATATATATATAATATTATATTATATTAATATATAATAGAAGAGATCGATACAGGATAAACTATGAAACTAGTAGTATATAGTATTATATATAATATATATTATTCCTCCTTTTCTATTATTCCCTCGTAATTTCATTCCTTCTCCATATCATTGGCTATATAAGATATATATCTATATCCTCTGTGTGTTCTCTTCGTAATTATTTACATAATGGCTAAGAAAAATATTCATTTTATTAAAGTATGATTAAAGAATTTTTGTCTTTCGTCAACACAGATTTTTCTTCATTTTTGGCATTTTAAATAAAGAAGCTCTCACAAAAAGTATGGTGTGTTGAGTAAGGAGTGTAATGAGATCTTAATTCTCATGCTTTAATTTATGCATGTATAGGAAGTTATATATAATAGTTATAATCGTATCACGATAGCGATCATCTAGGCATAATATATATAGTAGTATATGTATATATATATACATTATAAAAATAATATATATCTTATAATATATATCACGGAATAGCTATAAAGTATACTACTACTATAGTAGTAGTATAACTATATAATAATATATACCTATATATATATATATATATATATATATATATAGTATATACATATATATTCGAGAGCGGCTCGTAGAACCTATTTCATACATGGGGAGTGGGGCACTTTAAAATAATCTAAAATGTTATACTAATACTATATATAAATAATATATAGTATATATATATATACTATATACTATATATTATATATATATCTATATATACTTATATATATATATATATATATATATATATCTATAATAACTATATATATATATATTATACTCATAATTAATTTAGTTGTAATAGTTGCAAGTTACAAATGCACAGACATTAACGTTATCGAAACACCACCACATGCACCTATGGTTATAATCTAAGGATCACTCCTAACTTCTCAAGCTATATATAAGATCATATGAAGCAACAGATGCAATTTGGTACATATTACTATTTTTCGGCAATTCTTGGATTTCACCAAGATTTGTATAACCAAATTTAGATACTATAATTAATAAATTATAAACTAAAATTTTAACAAAATATAGTTTAAATTTTTAGTATAACTCTCTCTCTTTCTTGTCTCTTTCCTCTCTCTCTCTCGTCTCTCTCTGTCTTCTTCTATATATAGTATATAGTTATAGTAATATATATATATATATTATTATTATTTTAATATATATATATAGTATATATATATATTAATATTTGTAAAAATATATATATATAATATATATATATATTCATATATATATGTAGTATATTATATATATATTATATATATGTTATATAGTATATATATATACTATATATCATACATATATATTATATATATAATATATAATATATAATATATAGTATATATTATATATTATATAGTATAGTATATAGATACTATATATATATATACGATATTATTATATATATTATATATATAGTATATATATATATATATATATATATGATACTTATAGACTTACGGTATAATGATATTTATATATATTTATATATGATTTTTATATAGTATTAGTATATATATATATTATATATATAATATATATATAATATATCTATATATATATACTATGATATTATATATATATTTTATATATATTATATATAGAATATATATATTATACTACTATATAATACTATATATATATATAGTATATATATATATATTCTATATATAATTTATATATATAATATATATATATATATTATAGTTATATATATATATATAATCATATATATATATTATATTAACTAATATAATTATATATATATATATACTATATATATTATTATATATACTATAATAGTAGTCTACATCACTTACATCTTACATCCGCTCACAGGAAGGCTCATTCTGAGCTTGTCAGCACGGCCAACCTCTTCATCCACTCCCCTCTATCTTTCAAGACCCGTTCTTCGATCAGTTGAATCATAGATGGCATTTGATGTCTTCTCAGGAGAATCTTGCTACGGAGTTTCCTTCCATTTCTTTAGCGTGTCTTCCTCTTCGTTTCTGCCTCACTTCCGGTCTCCAGTCCTCACCTCCCCGCTGGCCACCCTGCCACCGCTCCATCCTTTCCAAATGTCCCCACGACCTTAGTCTTGCTATATCTACTTTGTTATAATAGGTATTGTACGCACCTATACCTTCTCTAATTCTTTCGTTTCTAACTCTTCCTCCTGGTCTTTCCGGCCATCGCTCTCAATAATTCATTTCAGCAGTCCTGCCTCTGTTCTCCTCTCTTGGTTGTCATAGCTCCATGTTTCCGCGCCATACAGGAAGAACCGGTGTAAAGATACTCTCGAAAATTATCCTTCTCATCCTCCCTCACATCTCATTAATCCCTGATGTAGGATACAAAGCTCTAACTGTTCTCGACCTGTACTATTCAACTTCTGCTCGCAATCTCCAAGGCACTTCCTCCTTCTCTACCAAACATTCCACCCAGGTACTTGTATTTCTCTACGTTTTTAATCAACACACCATCCACCTCCACCACTAACTCTTCTCCCTCCTCTCTACTACTATCATAATTTCTGTTTTTATCTACGTTCATGCACAGGCCCGCTTTTCTCAGTTAGTTTACAATCAAAAGCCAACACCACCCTCCTGAGTTTCTCTACGACTTCACTCCTGCACGCCTGAGGTCATCCGCATAAGCCAATCCACATCTCCATCCAAGTCATCCTCCTCCTGCGCCTCACTTGCCCTAATTACCACATCCAATATATGCTACAACCAGAATTGTGACGAAATACATCTTCCCTGCTTAACGCACATCCACCGTCAAACCATTTTCTCGTTTCATATCCTCGTTCTACAATTACATGTTTTGTCCATTTTATATACATACTCTCCAAAGCCTTTACATTATTGGCTTAATTCCTCGCAACTCGTAATCTCTCATCACGGTCCAACATAGAGAGTTATATTCATTATTCACTTATCTTCCTAGGATACCGGAACGAAATAGCCTTTCCAGTATCTATAAGGCGATGATATGAGCCTTTTGTGTTGTAGGTTCTATTATCCATATTTTCGTTAATCAATTCTCAAGGGCGAAACATTAAACACTCAAATGTGAGTGCTTGCTAATTCGCCCTTAACCCATACTTGTGCTCCCTCGTCTCAAGCGTACTTGGGTTCCACAAAATTTGCCCTCACTCTGGCAGTTTGATCAAATATCCCTTCTCACTTTTGGCCAGAATTTTGGTTCCAATAACGGAATACCGATGCTGTAATTATATACATTCACGGCACAATCTCCCTTTCCTTTATAATATGGTAATTGCAAAAGATGGTTTTATCCCATCCCTCTAAGGAACCAGCGTATCACTTTCTCGTCCAGGAGCACATAGTGATAAACTTCAACACTGGCTTCCTTCACACACTCTCGTCCCTCTTTTTATTAATTCTATGGGCAATTCATCTTCTCCCGGGGCCTTACGCTCATTGTTGCATATTTCCTTAAGGCCTCCTACAGCTCTTCCCTGGTAATTACCTTACCCCTGCTTCCTTCCCTGGTCTCACTTCTTCTAACTGCTCCTCCATTTCCTCACGCCTCCTCAACCGCCCAGAAGTTTCCAAAATATTCTGATCCAATGCTCTTATTTTATAGTCTTCCCGGTCTTTATTAATCACTTCTCATCTTCCCTGTTTCATACCTTTTATGCTTACGCTACTGTTTATCTTCGATCACGCCCGATAAGTCTTTTGCATAAATCGAGATTTTCTCTTTCCTCCGCCTCGTACGTCCTCACCTCAGCTCCTCCGCATACAATGTTTTGCTGCCTCCCTTTTGCTTCTTTCACACTCTCCGCCGTGTTTCTGGCCACCGTCACATACAGAGCTCTTGACTGAGCCGTTCTGTCTCCATTGGCTCACTCTCTCATATCTATTACTGTCTTCTCCTTTCATCCATCTCCGATCTAACGCTATGCTGTCATGTCCCCAGGTCATCATCGTGTTAATGTCTTTTTCCGGCGTTCCTCTATCATCTTCTGCCTAGGTGTTTCTACTCTGCTGCTGTTCATCACTACATTCGAATGTCATTTCCCTGATCTCCGCATTCATCCATCTGTTTCCATATTTTACATTCAATCTTCCTTCATTAATCTCTTGCCCTCTTTCCCTGCCTTCTTATCAAGTACCTCCATTTTAATCACGCTGCTTTTCTCCCCCGCCTGCAATCTCTCCTCCTTCATTCTTAAATCCGCCACCACAACAATCTGTGATCAGAGTCCACAGACACTCCTGGCAATACCTTTACATTTTGCACTATTCTCCTAATACCTTTACATTTTGTACTATTCTACTATGACCGATTTCTGGTCAAGATTTGTCTGTGGTTGCTTATGCACATCTCTATCTCTTGTAACCTGTGTGGAAAGTCTCTTTGTCTTGGTACATAAAAACACTATTACAGGAGGATATTCATATCACTTTCTCTTAAGGTGCGCAATACTAAATCAAGGCCTCTCCCTCCGCGTAATCTCTAGACCTCGCTCTACCAATAAAAAGGCCTATCCTACCAATACATCCGCGGGGTACTCGCACTTTCACTTTCTTCTCACTTAACCCACTCTTGCATAATGAGTATCATCCCATCAGGCACAATATGCATTCATTTTCGGTTATCTGTTCCCACCCTCCACCTCTCTTCCATCATTTCGATAAACTCTTTCTTTTTTCTCCATCAGTAGTGTAGCGCCCTTGCCTGTGGTGCATGACAACTGAAACTAGTATTACATAATTTACCTGTTCTTTTCATCTTGAGTAGACAGTGCATATGACATTAAGGCCTCTCATGTATAACAACCAAAAAAGACAAGGCACGTGCCACACCCTGCATTTAATGTCTGACATCTTACGTGCTCCCAACTAATTTCATTGATTACCACTCGCGGCTTATCAGCGTGACTCCCTCCCTGGCACACAGCCTTTATACAAATACAAACAATATCCTACCACAACTCTCCTCCTTTCTCCTCTCCCTACTGACGGGGGGGGCTCAATATTCCGCCAGTCCATTACGGTCTATGCCTCCTTCTATCGTCCAATCATATTCAAAACTCCCTGCCATCCTTGCTCCACTGTAAATGCTAGCCACATTTAGTGGTAAAGGCCAAGATCTAAAATTTGTTCGAGAATTGGTCACTTATTCGTTTTTCCCAAAATCGTTTAAAGGGTCTGTTTCCTAAAGGGTCTATGTGTATCCGAGGCTGGTTCTTGAGTATTGCAAGCAGGTAAATTTCAGATGGCGGCTTGCTAGGCCTGTCCTGCCCTACGCCATTGCCCCGTTGGCGTTTCCAGGGTACACGATCGAGGGACGTGGAGTTGGGCCTTTGTACGCGCCATATATATATATATTATATCTAGTATATATATAATGATATATGATCTATGTATATACTATTATATATATACATAATATATATATATTATATATACTATATATATATATATACTATATACTTAGTATATATATAATATATATATATAATATATATATATATACGTATATATATAATAGTATACTATATATATATATCATATATATATATATAAATATATATAATATATATATATATATATAGTATATAATA
>JABUQX010063762.1:10000-12969 GCA_015478945.1 Trachelipus rathkii | reverse complement strand
GCCGCCTGTTAGTTTCATTTCCAGCAGTCCATTTGCTATTAAGGTCCTCACCTTAAATCTTTCTGCCTCCCTTCTGAAATATTTTGACCACCCTGTCCCACCCATAAGAAGGGTCCTATTTCGTCCAAGACTTGTAGAATCCATGAAAGCCTCGACTCCTGCAAAGTCGATGCTAATGCTACGTATCAGCTCGGTAGCTATGTAGTATATAGTATTATATATATCATATATTATTATTATAATTATATATATTAAAATTATATAAATTATATATATATTTATATATATAATATATATATATTATATATTATTATAAATAATATTATATATAATTAATTATTAATATATATATATATAATAATAATACATATATATAATATATTATATAATTATT
Source organism: Trachelipus rathkii (assembly GCA_015478945.1). Taxonomy (NCBI): domain Eukaryota; kingdom Metazoa; phylum Arthropoda; class Malacostraca; order Isopoda; family Trachelipodidae; genus Trachelipus; species Trachelipus rathkii. Next base: position 12,575 of record JABUQX010063762.1, on the reverse strand, counting down.
ATATATATATAATATATATATATATTATAATATATATATATTAGTATATTATATATATATATACGTATATTATATATATATATATTTACTATATTATATAATTATTAATATATATATATATATAATATATTATTATATATAAATATATTTTTAAATTTATAATTATATAATATAATATATATATTATATATATATATATATGTGTGCATGATCTGTCACCATTTTGTGTGTTAATTTAGTTCGTGTGTTAAAACCCAAACATATAGATATATAATATTTAATATTTATATATATATATATATATATATATAATATATATAATATATATAGTATATATATATAATATATATATATATAAATATATATTATATATATTATTTGGTTTACACAGAATTGATTTAGATTTTGCCTAGTTATTATAGTAATAAATAATATAATTAGTTAAAGTTATAGATGAGGGTAATAGCTATTCAGTCTATAAAATCAATTTAAATGTTTAATTTATTTATATATGGTACCTTAAGGAGTTGAGATTATTTTATTGGAAGTTAATTTTAAAAAACAATAAGTCTTAGACTAAAAGTATAATTAGTTATTAACTGAAAATAGAAATTATATTTCTTTATTATAACCAATAAGAATTCTTAATAAGTAAACTATATTTCATTTTTTAAAGGGCGGACAAAAGAGCGGAAACTTTTTTTAATCCGCACGTGCAAGTCCGCTAATTTCTGGCGATCCGCACCTCCGCTATCTCCGCACCTATTCTGGATTAGTCCGTCCGCAATTGCGGAATTGCGGAATTGCGGACTTAAATTGCGGAACGGCCACCTCTGATATATATATATAATAATAATAATATATATATATATATATATATTATATATATATATATATATATATATATTATATATAATATATATACTATGTATATAAATTGCATTTATTTTTATCAAACCTCTTGCCAATGTTTTGTTTGATCTTCATTTTACCCAAATCCTCGTTTATATTGAATTTCTCGATATACGTCAATATTTAATAGCAAAAATTGATCATCTGCCGAATGTTGGTTTTTAATATAATATAATTATTAAATTCGCCTAAAAAATATTCCTTTTTCATTTCAGTGTAATTATGCCATAAAAAAAAGATATGGAATTTGGTCAAACCTGATATTTGAGCGCTCAAAACTCGAACTTTGCTTCAAACACAAGCATATTTGGTTATATCCGCTAGATATAAACAAACATACAAACATTTAAATGCATAAAAGTACAAAAATGTTAATACATAATTCTTGATATGAAACAATTGAAATTTATTCACAGGTTAAATAGGCCACATCGACGAACCGTTGAATCCAAGAAAGGTCCAGTATAAGGCGTTTCTAATGTATCCATGATTTTTGATTTAATGCGCACGTAAATAAGTTTTCAAAAGCTGTAGTTACGAGAGAAAACATTGCTTTTGACATATGTAGAGGACGAAGTTTTACTTGAATAGGTTCCTTGTATTTGAAAAAATTCTTCATACATAAAAGGAGCAGTCACAGAACCATTTAGAATTCGAAAAGGAATTAAAGTTCGTAGTGGAATCCAAAATTTAAGTTCGTAGTGGAATCCAAAAATGAAATTCTGCCCATAATCCAAACTAAATGAGAAAGAAAATCCATTCCGGTAAGAAGTTAACATATGTAGCAGGGCCGAAGTTGCTTTAAATTTAGAGTCCTTTGTTTGAAAAATTTCTTCATACATAAAAGGGAACGGTCACAGAACATTAGAATTCGAAAAGGAATCAGGTTCGTAGTGGAATCCAAAAAATGAGTTTCTGCCCATAATCCAAACTTGAAATGATGAAAGAAATCCACATCGTAAAGGAAGTTTGCTATGTCTAACGATGAATCTCGAACTGTGATAGTTGTGAAAAGTATGAAGACCATAATCCAAAATTAATTAAAAAATGAAAATTGAAGTCCGTTATCGATATGTTCGTTTGCCGTTGAGTCATCTTTCTCGGAGTTTTTATGAGAATTTAGTATTATTGGTAGTTTTTTCTTTTTTTTTCATTTTTTTTTCAGAAGGCCCGTTGATTTGAAGTTCTGGTGTTTTACCTCAGGGTTCACCAATTATAAAGGTCGTTCTTCTAGATGGTGGCTCCTTTAAGAGCAAGCACCCTATATAAGAGGATGGCAATTTAGAAATCCATATTTGAAATGATGTTTTTATTCAACTTAAGTAAAGAAGTAACAAAGTATTTTTGTTGAGATTTACTCTCTCTTCCGTAGGTGAATTAGTATCGTCACGGACTGGTCCACCGTTTACCTCCCTTTTCGACTTCTTTTGAAAACTTGCGATAGAGAATTGCAGTCGCGGCCTTTTCCATAAATTTACCTCCCTTGCCGAAAGTTGTGTTTGAAGTTTGGAGGAGTTCTGGAGAGAGTATCTTTAGTAAGATTTATTTCTTCCGATTCTTCTTGTTAATTTAATCTGACTGAGAATATCTCAACAGACGGGTTTATAATCTTTTATTTCAAATGGGTTGAGGCTGGGGAAAGAGATTGGTGGGGTGCAAAAGA
>JABUQX010063762.1:0-2500 GCA_015478945.1 Trachelipus rathkii | reverse complement strand
ATAATATATATATATAATATATATATACTAATATATATATATATATATATATATTAGACCGGTCCAAGTCTTATCATAGTAAAAAATTATTTTTACTTTCTATCGGCCATTTGCCAAAAGTTGCACATTAGTTTAAAAAAGGATTCCTCTAAAAGTTTCACGCTCGTTCGAAGGTGGTTAACCCTGTCCCGCATTTGGCCTAAAGTTTGGGAAAATTGCATTCTTTGACCAAAATTTGCACATTTTTAGCGTTTGCTGGACAACCGTAATAAGGAGGAAGGAAAATAAAGGCTCATTTTAAAGCTGATAATATTAGCTTTAAAGTGAGCACCTACTTTTTGCTCTATGTATTATAGTTCAGTAGATATTCCTGAAATATGTCAGGTCTATTTCAGGTCATGTAGGCTAAATAAGGCATCTGTTATTTGTTGTTTTTCTTTTTTATTATTACCAAGATTTCAATCCGAAAGTGTATGGAAATAATTTGCATTGTATTTTCAGATTTTTACCCAGTTTATTAATTTCCAAACAGATTTTCTTAGATTGTATTATTATTGAATATTTATTGATTTTTTATATAGTTAATGGCGTCCCCGTCCACACTTTCAACGGTGGTTCGTGTTCGTTTGACCAACCAAATTATTTAGTTGGATATCCTTCTCATCAAATGGCCAAGTTTTGAAGTTAATATTTTAAAATATTCGTCAAGTTGGTTTGAACTTCAGAAAAGCTGCGAACCTAACCTTAAGAGAGGTCAATTTATTCTGCGGCGAAAGCTAAAATACCTACTCAAATGGCTAAACATGCATCATAACAGTGGAATACAATGTATGAAGAATGTCAAATATACAAAAGAGCTCTTCACGGAAATCCAAAATTCAAGAACGTGAACTTGCATTTAAATCTAAGCTAGAAGATTTATTTGACATTGCTGCTGCAGATGCTGTATCACAAATGACTAAAACAGAAGATATTCAATTTCTATAATTACAACGACAGAAAGGACGTCCAGGCTGCATGGCTAGTGTTGATTTAAAGTTGGCAAGGCTTGAAGAAAGGAAAGCTGACAGGAAAGCCAAATTGGAGAAAGCTAAGAGAAAAGAACAATCTACTACAGCAAACCCAAGAAAACGTAATTATTTTTTTTTAAAATTTTTAAATATAAGATTATCTCATTTAATACTAATTTTTTGACTCTGACGAACTTCAGAAGAAGAACTCTCTTTATGGACACATTATACTCTCCTGTTTTGGACAGTGAAGATCTTCCGGAATCAGTAAACCAGGCTGATGTTGAGGCATGTGCTTCTGTCACCAAAAGAAAAAGACAAAGCAGTGGAACTCAAGTTGTCACTGAAAAACTATCCATGTTACTAAACAGATGCAACATTTTGGACAGGAACGCCATGCCAATAATATTTGCAACAGCTGAGGCGTTAGATGTTAACACTGAAGAAATAATTCTGAGCCGCAGCACTATTAGAAGACGTAGAAATTCATTCAGGCAACAAAGAGCAGATAAAATAAAAAATAAATTTCAAAATAAGAAATTGAAGGGAACAGTTGTACACTGGGATGTTAAGATGTTACCAAACATCCTCAAGAAAGAAAATGTAAAGAGGTTGGCCATTCTTGTGAGCAAATGGAGAAGAGGAGCGCTTTTTTACGGTACCAGCTTTTAGAGAATAGTCATAGGTATTCCCAGTCAAAAGCGGTAGCTGAAAGTTTAAGACTGGGGGCTAGCCGAAAACTGTTCAATAGCAATGTGTTTCGACAGCTACACCGTCAAACACGGGTCATGGTAAGGGAGCCTGTACTCTGCTGGAGAAAGCAATTAGAGAAAAGACCTGTTATATTTGGCCTGTCGCCATCATTTTTTGGAGGTGATCCTAAAGCACTTTTGATTTGCAAAGTAGGGTTAACCACTGGTCCCTCAACGAGAAATATTCAAGAGATTCCAGGTCTCTTGGTCTAATATAGACCAGACTCAGTACAAAGTAGGAATTGTGGACCAGATAATTCAACATACCCTATTAAAATAACAAGACGAAGTAGAGAGCTTTCTGCAAAGTTAGCTACAAGAACATCACCCAAGAGATGATTATCTAGAACTACTCAACCTATGTTTGATTTTCATGGGAAAAGTCTTTCCGGAGAATGTAAAATTTAGGGCTCCTGGAGCATTCAGTCACGCCCGATGGATGGCAAAAGCCATTTATGCACCTAAAATATTTTTGTTTCGAGAGCAGTTTCCATTAACAGAAGCAGAATACAACTCGTTGAGGGACATCAATTTATTTCTTATTATATTATATGTTAAAATGTGGTTTACTGCTTCCAATGCTATCACAGCTCCAAAATCAGTTTTTAAATTTATCAAAGATACATTAGAATACCGAGAAATTGACAGAGGTGTTTTGGAGAAAATTTTACAGAAGTTATTAAATCATTTATGGTACCTTAACCCACAGCACGTTTGTTTTGCTTTATTTGATGAGAA
>JABUQX010063760.1:40000-44096 GCA_015478945.1 Trachelipus rathkii | reverse complement strand
GAGAGAAGTGGGAGTGGTTGTTATTGTTAATTGCTTTAAAGAAAAGGAGAGAGAGAATTGTTAATAGTAAGAATAAATGTTGGAAGAAGAGGAAAAATAGTGAAATTATTATTATTATTATTTATTATTATTATTATTATTTATTAGGAGGCCTAATATTGGGATAAAAGAGGTAAGAAAAGTAGGGGAATTGAGAAATTAAAAAGATAAATCTTGATTTGCTCATCTGCATAGTTGAATCATTAGATAACTCAAAAGTAATGATAAAGGTAATATCAATAGATAATAGAGTATGTGTGTGGGTGAATATGTGTACGTGATTAGTGTTAGTGGTGAAGTGATAAACTGAGAGGGTTGAAGATAGGAGTTTGACATATTTTACTGATTAGATATGACTTTAGGTGGGTGAGAGTTGGTTAGATTTTATATGTTAGATGTGTTTGAGAATATTATAGAATCTCTATATGGTTTAAATTTATAGTATTGAATAATAGTGATCAAAGTATAAAATAATAATATAATATATAAATATTAAATATATATAAAAAAATAGTGTGGTATTTGTGTAAACAATGGTCTTATATATTGAGTAGGTATAATATGTTGATGAAGAAGTGCGTGAATTATTCTGGGGATAATGGTATAAACTGAATGGTTTAGGTGATGCGTATGTGTATAGCTAAGAGGTTAGGTACATGAGTTTAGAATTTTTGGTGGTAATTGATCTATAAAATGGTATTTAACGGATTACTGTGTTTGTACTTTCTAATAAATATGAAATTTGATGGTAAAAATTGATATTTTTACAGTGTTGTATTTTAAGGATTAAAGATCGGAGAAAAATTGATGTAATTTGTGAGAATGCTTGTGATTTTATATAATGTGGTTAGTGAGAGTGTTTTATGAATTTGTTAGAAGTATTAATAAAATATTATTTATAAACTCACACAGAGTTATTTAATTTAAGTATCTATTTCTATTGTATATCTGACGTTTTCGTGCTTATACTCTCTCTCGGTAGAGATGGACTTGGAAATGAAAGAGTATATTTGATTTTGTGCTGGTGCAAGTATGTCTGATACTCTCTCGTATGTGTTGGTGTTTAAATGCAGTGAGTGGATTAGGAGTCGTGTCTCTATCCTCGGGGTCTCATTATGCTTGCTTCTCTTTCTTATCGTTAATCATCTTCTCAATTAGTGGGGAGGCTAGGTACTCGGAGAGGAGGGTCATATCAAAGGATAGGTACATCTCTCTCTTCTCTGCTCGTGCGGTCTCAGAATATAAGTATATTGAAGCTTTAAGGGAACAAGGTAATAAAGGATAAGTTTTTTAAGAGCGCTTGCAAGTAAATCAGTTGAATGTGAACAAGTTGAAACTGAACAAATTGGCAAGGCAAATGAGGAGGCCGGAGTTTGATTATCTATTGTCATTATAGAAGCTTTGATTGTGATAGACTATGTACCTTAAAGGAGGAAGCGATCTAATCTGTAACTCACATGAATAATTAAAAATTCGGTTGATCGTGCGGTACATCGAACGAACACGATCACGCATGCACACACGAGCAGGCATCATACAAAAGCTCAAACAAGCACAACGCTTACGACTAGACACTCGCTCCTAAATCCAATGAATGAGGTTCAAAAAGAACATATGTTTACGAGCAAACATTATGATAAGTGAGGAATTAACGGAATACTAAAAGCACTAGCATACATAGGAGGAAGAGGTAAATGAACAGCTCTATTTAAGAAAGAGTTGGATAGAATAGAATTCTGAACAAGGGAATAGCAAGTTCTTCTGGAAGGAAGCGGGAAAGAATTTTAATGACACATCGAGAGATCAACAAGCGACGGAAACTCTAACTTCTAGATAACACGAACATCGCGACATGAGTTTCGACTACTTCAGTCAACATCGATGAAGATATATGTTGAGAGTGGATGATGAGAAGGTAAACTATACTGAATAAATAGATAATAATAAATAGAAGTGAATAGAGATATAGTAGTTGATGAGTAGTTATAGATTGAGTCTCAAAAAGAATGAGAACTAGTTTATATATATCCTTAGTGGAGTATAAGGTCAATATAGTATAAGTTATAGTAGTGATCAATAGGTAATGGGTAGTAGTGAGAAGTTTGAGAATGTGATAAATCTTCAGGTATGAATATATATGTATACGATGAATAACTGGTAAATGATAAAAATATAGGAAGGGTGAGATAGGTGATTTTGATTGGATTTGTATGAGTAAGTATAGTGTATACATAACCGCTGTATTATGGAGGGTATATAGTTTACCAAGGAGGTATAGAGCAGTAGTATGTACCTCTCTATATAATATGAGGTAGGGGATAAGGGTCAAATTGATTAGGAATATATATAGGGGAATTAGTTCTTATTAAGTGGTTGATATAGGATACTGTTGCAATGATTACATGTATCTGGAATTTATGTATCAGAAAGTAGTTAGAGTCGAGTGACTGATAAGACTTGGATTGGATGAAGATAAAAAGGTGCATTTTACAAAGTGGTCGAGTAGATGTGGCTGGAATCAGATTTTTTATTACATTTGATAAACATAATAACACTTCAATCCAATAACCTCAAATGATAACAATAAAATAGTATATGAACAGAGGAGTTTGATAGGACTTTAACCAGGGAATGCTCTAATTAGGTACAGTGTGTTAGGTGGTTAAGGTATCATTTGAATAAGATATCAAAAGTATGTATGAGGATAGTGTAAGCGATGTTGTAAGATATAGTAGTAATGATAGTTGTTATTGTATTTAATATTAATGCCTGTCAAGTCGAGGCAGGGTATTATGTGATTATGTTTCTCCTTTAGGTTATATCTAATTTGCATATGTAATAGTGGGATTATGAATAGGAATTATGGTATGGAGATATGGGATGTGAGGCAGGGGATGGTGTTAGAATGTTGGAGAATGGAAGAGAGTCGGAGTGTGCCCTACCTATTATATGCTGGTGATTTGTTTTTGGTGCCTCGAATCTGAAGAGAGTTTGAGAGGATTGTTAGTGAGATTTGGCAAGTGTGTAAAAAGGAGGGGTTTGGAAAGTAAAGTAGAAAAGAGTGCAAGTTCTACGATAGTCAAAGAAAGAAGTTATGGTTAGAATGGTAGCGCTTGTAATAAGCATCTGAGTTTAAATATTTAGGATATATGTTGAATGAAAAGGGAATGGATGACGCAGAGTGTAGTAGGAAAGTTGTGAATTGCAGGAAGGTGGCTGGTGCAATTAAATCGTTGGTGGATGTAAAGGGATTAAGTCTTGAGTGGGCTAGGGTCCTACATGTATTAATTTAAGTGCTGGAAATAATTTTCCTAAAATATTACTTTATTGTATGTTAACTTTAATTTCTAGTACGTTTCTACCCAATAATTGAATAATTTTACAGTGTGTTGTTGCTTAATTTTCTTTTAAGGTAAAATATTTTTTTTTTTAGATAAAAAGTTTTTTCGTTAATTAAGTTTGAAAATATTATTTTGTTAGTTTGTATTTTAATTTTTTTTTTTTTTAAGAATTGCATGATAAATGTATTGGAATAGTGATCTCTCACTTTATAATATATAGCAAACATAATTTTTATCACTTTTATTATTATATGCATATATTATTATTATTAAAAATATGTTTCAATATTTCCAGGCTTTAAAATTGAGATCTGTGGAAAATATTTGGGTTATCGTATTGGTTGAGCCAAATTTTCCTTTTTCATCAGAAAGGGTAAGTACTTTTCTTCTATTATTATCTTTGTTTTTCAACATTTGTGAGTACACTCATATGTTCCTAAAAGTTCTGTAGGCAGAGACTGTTAAATATATTATTGAGAAACACCTTTCTACCAAAACCAGAATAGTAAAGAAAGTGGTGCTAGAGAAGGTTGTAAAACTCATTAGTATGTTATGAGTTTTTAAACTCATTGTGTGTATTAATTGAGGTGGAATTAAGAGTGATTAATGAATGTGGAGAGACGAATAACATAGGTTGAATTCAGTTAGATTTGTATGCAATATCTTTCTGATAAGACTATTATTTGTCATGAGAATATTGAAATCATTCTTATTTA
>JABUQX010063760.1:30000-35000 GCA_015478945.1 Trachelipus rathkii | reverse complement strand
TATTTTTATGACAAAAATACAATGCTACATATATCAGGCTACTAGTCGCTGAAGTTTTGTCTCATTTTGATCTAACACAACCTCGGCTCTATTCTTCTTTTTAATAAATTCGTCATCAGAATATGGGCGTTTAACACGAGCAGTATTCCATGAAATAATAAAACTGGCTTTGGTCACTGTATTGGCTTCCTTACTGAACAATGTCAATATTGTCTGCTGGCTATTTATTGATTATTTTAACTCATTTAACTTGTTTTTCCTTCAGGCTGATTTATGTTGATAATCATGCGAAAAGTTTTTGTAATTAGTTTCATAGTTGCGTTTAAAGTTACTGGCTTTGTAATGACTGAGTGGCACTTGACAGATAAGGCACAAAGGTTTACCTTATTTAACTGTGGATGCAAACTCCTCCTCCCACTTTGACTGACAAATATTTTGATCTTCATATTTTCGTTTCTTGCAATTTGTTGAAGCCATCCCCTTTACCTTCATAAAGTTTTTACAGACACTTAATTAAATAAGATTTATATCTGAAGTGAACCAGTTAGTTCAACGTCTGCAGTTATACTGAAATCCCTTCCGTAGGTATCGGAACTTTTTATATAGCCGCACGTCTCTTGCTCTGGATTCGGGTCGTCGAAATTTCTAGAATATTCGAATTTTCTAAAGTTTTCCACGAGGCGCATGTTATAGGTCAAAGTGCCGCAGTGTCGGCCACTCCTGCTATAAAGGATGATTTCTTGGTAGTATTCGGTACAAAAGAATAAACTGATAAATTTGAGTTGGACGATGCACTGGTGTAGTGTGGCAAAATTTCAATGTCCTGGTGCGATGGAGTGTGGTTGTAAAGCTATAAGGGGTAGTGGGCAGTGCACGTTGCAAAAGAGATGGCGTCGTATGATGCCAAAAGAAAAGTGACTGGTGGTGTGGAAAATTGCGGTCCTCAGTCAATCCTAGATAAAGATTTATTTGGTGGGAAATGAAGTTAAAGCTGCATAGCTTTTTGTATTTTGTGACTCAAAATTCAGAGTGAAAGTAAGAAAGAGAGGAAGGAAGGTTTTCTTTAAATGTGAAATATGAAATGATTAGACTATTTTGGCTCGTCTTCGAATCCACCTTGCTTGCTCATGGGCTCTATATGTCTGGGTCTCCTCCCCCCCCCCTCTCATTGCCAATTTTGCCACATTCATACTCAGATGTCTATACATTATCATTGTTGACTGTCCTAATTTGACCATTGTCCGACGCAAATTCTTTCCGGATATCGAGGCAGCGTCCCCCCCACACCAAACTGACTAGTATTCTCGCAGTCAATTACATTTAATAGTGTTGAAATTGTCCTTTCTGAAATAGGCATTTTTCATAACATGATAGTCTGTCATTTTTAGTTTACTCCCGTTTACTAGGTTTCGTCTAGGTGCCCTCCCCTGGTTTGGTTAAACTAGGTCTGGCAGCATCTTAGTGAGCCGAGTTTATTATAGATATATTAAATAATATATTATATATAATATATTAACTATAATATAATATATATATATAATTTATATAATAGTATGAAAAATTAATAATATATATTCATATCCTAGAATTATTTTAATACTATATATATATATATATATATATTCATATTTATAATTAATTATATTATATATACACCATGTCCTAAAGACTCGCCTGGATGTGGTGTGCGCACAAATGCACCGGAAACAAAAAGTAGTTAGAAGATATGATGGCAATCTGAATAAAAGAAACCCCAGCCCTTTACCGCCCCTAATATTACTAACATCACCCACTACTAATATAGTTTATAAAATATACAGTGTTATTATGTAAAAATATATATTATATATATATATTATAATTAATATTATAATATATATATTTATAATATATATATATATAAATATACTATATATATCATATATATATTACACTAACTACTACTAGTTTATCAGGTAGCTACATATATATATTGTCTAATAATCTAATATTTATATATACTATATTATATATGACAATACTATATTATATATATTATATTATATATCATATATATCATATATATATAAGTATAATTTATATATATTATATATTAATATATATTATATATATTTATATATCATATTTTCATAGTATATATATATATTATTATTCACTATTAGTCTGACAACATATAATATTTTTATCGTATACTAATAGATATATTAATATATATTATAATATTATTAAAGATTGATATATATATAAATATAGATACTTATGTATACCTGGTTGTGTTATAAATCTAATACTCTTTTTAATATATATAGGTGATTCTTACTTTCATTAACTATATATATATTCTTTCTTTCTTCACCTCTCTCTTGCGCCACAAAATTTGTGAAGAGTGCGGTACAAGCATCGGGGAAGAAAAGCAGTAGGAGAACGGACATGACAAACGTCGACAAAGAAAGCCCAGCCTTTACCGTCCCCTCAGTTACCTTAATTAGTGAGAGCTCGTACAGACAGGAAAATCCCACCCTAGCCAGTGATCATGGGACCGCCGACGGACCCTCTCACTATGGGAACGTCGCTCAATTAGGGTTCATCCCCCTGGCCCAGGTGGGCCACAACCATGCCCGCGCACTGAGTACAAAATCCCCGTCTATTCTTCTCCTATCCGATTGTCATCCTTAATTATTCCTCCCCCAAAAAGGAATCAATTCTACTCCGAGCACCAATCATCCACAATATTTTTCTTCCTCCCTACTAAACACCCCTTGTCCGCAAAACAATTGCGATTCACGACTCAATCCACTTTCTCTTCGGCTTTCTCTCCCGAAGATATATAATATATTCATAATATATATATATTCCCATATAATATTTAAGTATATAAATTAATTGATCCTACTATTATATATTAAACCACCCATTTTAAAAAAGTCTTTCTAATTGGAAATATATATGGGCAGGAACTAAATTCACAAACTTTTTTTCTTGGTAAATTTTTCCTAGTTTGAGAAGAGTTTAAAAATAGTTATATAATTGATTTTCTATAATTAATATACAGTTATTGCCAAGGTGTATTATTACTCTAATCTCAATACTCATATATTACTAATGAAAGTTTGTTAATAGTTACCTTTTTCAAAAACATATACAAAATCATATATTGGGGAGAAGGTACGGTCATTTGTATTCGAGCCCATGCCTAAGTTGTCTAGAATAATCCTGACGACGAGCTGAAATGAAATTTTCTATCAAAACTCAAATAATCTGTGTAACTGTAATCCATTAGTCAGAAAAACTTATTTAACTTAATCTCCCCCACTATTAACCTAATGCGATAGGTAGTGAGCCCCTCCCCCCATTTAAACTAATAATTTTTATTAATGGTTAATGTGGTTATTATTCAATTATGAGATGTGCTACCTATGATTAATAATGATATTAAATTTTCTTTGTATATAATTATATGTTTAATTAGTTAGCCTAATCTATTGATTTATTATTTTGATTTTTCTTTTTAAAAAAGAGTTGGATCCATTCATGTATTTGGTTCTTCGGAAGCAGCGAGGCAGTTTGGAGGAGGAATTAATGATAAATTTGGCTGGCCAGTTGATCTGAAGCATCACACTTTGGAAGTTGATCTTAGAATTGTCGAAAGTAATAATCTCATATTTTGTTGTTGCTCTTCTCTACTATCTACACTACACCAGATGTTAATTACCTATATTTTCCAATATACCACTCGCTGTTTTCCTTCTTCATATTACCCTACATTTTTTTATTTACATTCTGATTTCCAACTAAAATCTCACACTTGCTAAGTCGTTTTATCTTTTAATTCTATTTAAAATTTTACCAATAACCATTAAAAAAAATGTTTTTTAAAAATTTTTTTCAAGCCATTGATTCATCCATATTCCTGCACCTTATTTCCATGACTGTTGTACATTTCAATTTCTTTACGTTATTGTTCGTTCAAATATTTACTATATTGCCTTCATCTTCAAGTGCCTTATTCAAAGTATCTGTTAATTCTGTTTGACTCCGTGAACTACTACTATTACTAGTGATGTACCGAGTCCAGTTTTTATTGCCAAGTCCATGTTCAAGTTCAAGTTATTGCAAATCCTAATGTAATTAAAATATAATAAATTATTATTTTATATTTTTAAAGTATTATAATAATAAATAATAATAATAATAATAATAATAATATGTAGAGTAGCGCACTCGAAGCGATGTAAGTACCTCCCATTGTTATCGTGTGTAGGGTGTTTCCCATGACATTCCAGTGCCCAATGGTTCGCCTTTTTCTTTTGCATTTTCACCTTTTTCGTTTGCATTCATATCCACACTCCTCTTCCAGACAACACCTTACAGACATTACCTTATAGCTCTGTGTGTCGGGGGGAAAGAATTGCCCACACCGTATGTTCTGCGTGTCTTAGAAGGCGACTGAAGGGACAGTGGTAGTTGGATTGACTTCTCACTACCACACTTACCTCTTGCCAGGAATGCTAATGCATGTCTCGAAGAAGGTCGTGATCACCACAAACGAAAATTGTGAATCGTATGGGTGCATAGAATGTCAGAGGAATAAATGATGAGGAGAGAGGTGATCGATGTATTTAGAAATGGTAAATTGATTTCTTAGCTGTGACTGAAAAAAGAGAGAGGAAACAGTGAAGATACTGGTGTGGTGTGAAATGTGTGAACTCATTTGTTCTGGCACACCCTTCACTATCGACATGCATACTTTTTATTCCATTCAGAAGCCTACCACCACCACATACCACTATCATCTGCCACAGAACTTCCCTATTAATTCTGTCATACGCCTGTTGCAAGTCCATGAAACCTAAATACAGGGTGTCCCACTCGCTCTCGGTCCCAGATCTGCTGTTATAGAAATGAAAGTAATGGTCAAAATTTAATAGCATTTTGCACGGACATACCCTAGTGTGTGAGAGGCGTGGTGATATCACAGCAATTGTTGGAAGTAATCGCCA
>JABUQX010063760.1:0-27500 GCA_015478945.1 Trachelipus rathkii | reverse complement strand
AAATGATCAAGAACGGAGGCGAGATGGTGATTGATTGGATTTCAAAGTTTTGTAACAAAGCGTTTATTGAAGGTACGGTATAGTTCCGAGGGATTGAATGAGATCAGTAACCGTACCCTTATATAAGGGGATAAGGGTAACTGTAGAAATTATAGGGGAATTAATGTATTGAGTGTTACAGAAAAGATATATGCTGGTATTTTGGTCGAAAGAGTGCGTCGAGTGGACTGAATGACTGATTGCGAAGAACAAGGTGCGTTGAAGTTGTAGATGATGTGTGAAATTATTGAAAAAATGATAGAGGAGAAGAATAAATTAGCTTAAGTTTTTGCGCCATAGCCAACGTATGATATGATTAAAAGGGAAGCTCTTTGAGTTGTAGGTGTTAGTGATATATAGTGTTATTGGTAGGCCGACGTATGTATGATGATAGTGAAGCGTGTGTAAGAATAAATGGAGTCGAAAGTGATTGGTTTAGTATTAATAGCGGAGTGAGGCAGGGATGTGTTATGTCTCCTTGGTTATTCAATTTGTATATGGATGGGGTTGGGAAAGAATTAGAGTGTGAAGTAAGTAGATGGTAATGAATCATGGAGAATTTAAAAGAGAGGAGTGTTCCCTACCTATTACATGATGATGATTTTGTGGTGAATCTGAAAAGAGTTGAGAGGATTAGTAGAGAGATATGGAAGGGTGTGTAAAGGGAGGGGTTTGGAAGTAAACATAGATAAGAGTAAGGTTATGGTTGTGATTGAGGACAGTCCTCGCTGTATGAAGTTTTGTTAGATGGTGAGCAGCTGGAACAAGTGTCTTGAGTTTAAATATTTAGATATATGTTGATGAAAATGGAACGGAGAATGTAGTAAGAAGTTGTGAATGGCAGAAAGGTAGCTGGGTGTGCAATTAAATCGTTGGTGGACAAAGGGACTAAGTCTTGAGTGCGCTAGGTCTTTACAGCGTGTGTTGTTACTCTGGTGCATTTATATAGTTGTGAAACTATTTCGTGAAACAAGAGGTGTAGATCTAAAGCAATGTTCAGATAGACAATATTAGGGCGTGTTAGGTGAGAAGAATGGATAAAATGAGGATTGAACATATTAGAGAGTTTGTGGTGTGATGAAAGGGTAAATGAGAGAATTAATGAGGAGGAAAGTAGTAGACCACTCTTTCAGATGAATGGTAAGGGTTTAGTTGTGGATGTATAGTGGTGAGTGTGTTGGGAATCGACCGGCTGGGAGATCAAGGAAAAAGTGATTGAGTCAGTAAAGGAATGCCTGAGAGGAGAGAAATTGAGTTAAGCAGAGGCGAGAAGAAAGGCATAATAGAGTAAATGGTGGCGAGCGGGGTTTTGTGAGAAGGGTATGGTTGTGGCCCACCTGGTCCATGGATGAACCCCACATTGACAACATGCCATAGTGTGGGTCCGTCGCAGTCCCGTGAAGCTCTATGGTGGAGTCAGCGACGAGTTCTCACTAGTATGTATAAAGGGGAGGCTTTGCTTTCTCTCTCTTTTCAAATTCTTTCCATAGAGTATATATATATATATATATATATATATGATAAGATATATATATATAAGTATATAAAAGTATATATATATATATAAGAGGTAAAAAATATATATAGATGTTACATATATATATGTTATATATATATATATGTTATATATATATATATATATATATTTTCTTGATATATATATATGTGTATATATATATATATAAAAGTATATGGTATATATATAGTATAGAGTATATATATATAGTATATATATATATATATATATAGTAAGTTTCTTTGATACATATATATATATATATATAAGAGTAGTTAGTAGCAGTTGTTATATATATATATATATATATATATATATTATATATATATATATATATATATATATATATATATATATATATATATATATATATATATATATATATATGATATATATATAAAATATATATATATATATACTGTAATTTTTATGTATTAAAGGGTGCCTTGACACACACCCAATCCTTTTATCTAGGTGGAGACATCGTAGAAGTGGCAACTTCGAGAAGTAGAACGAATATTGACAATCTTTTGGAAAAGAAAAAATCTGTTGCAGTAGACACCATTCGTTGGGACACTACAGCGTTGCCGTTAAGGGATCAAGTAGCCGATGTTATAGTTTGCGATTTACCCTTTGGCAAAAGAATGGGTTCGCAAACCGATAACAGGGTTCTTTATTTTAAATCTTTGGTGGAGTTGGCGCGTGTCACGCGGTTAAATTCAGGAAGAGCTGTTCTTCTTACTTACGATAAGAAGTCTATTGGAAAAGTAAGTCTTTCGAAATCATAAACGCATCTACTTTTAATTAATATAGTATGGCTGTGTTTTATCATTGTTCTTAGTTTCCATGCTTTTTATTTCTTTATCGAGTTCTTTAGAATGGCAATTTTAGATGTTGGTTTATCTTATTTGATCCCTTTGTCATGTCTTTTTTGTTAATTTTGATCTCTTTTATGTGTTGATAAACAAAAGAATTTTAAATAATTTATCACCTTTGAAGATTTCCAAAAATAATAGTTAGAATTAAAGTTGATGTGGCTTCGTTTTCAGCAGCTTCACATTTTATAACATTCATGTTTTCAAAACCGTATGTTTAAGTTATTTAAAAATGCTGTAAAGTTAGGGAAGTAGAGCTTTTTTTTTTGTCAAGTTTATGTGGTTGTGAGTAAATGGGGAAAGGTTACGTAAGTTTGAGTTTTATTTTTTATTATAAAAAATTTGATTTTTAATTAATTTTAGCATATAAACTTTTATAATTGAGTTTTTATGGTGGTTACGTCTGATTTCTCTTTGTTTTTGTCTGTTTTGGCTTTTGGTTTTATATTTGTGTGTGTGCATGTGTGTGTGTGATGGCAGATTTGCGGGCTTTCTATTGACTTTAAAAACATCCGCGGCTTAAACTCTAACTCTGCTTCCTTGGAATACCACCTCTCTAACTCTAACCCTAATCTTTTGCTCTTGTCTGAGACTCAGATGGCTAAAAATTCATCCTCTAACTCGAATTCAATTTATCCAACTATAACTTATTTCATAATGTGCCTATAAACATTAACATCTGTAACACGTCTCGCATGATCCACTTTATTGTGCCTCTCTCTAGGCTTAAAATCTTTCTTCTCCTTCTTCGAGGGATCTTCTTATGCTTCTGCTACTGTTCCCCCAACAGAACAGATTTTCACGCCTTTGAATATCTTACTACTTCTAACGAGACATATCTTCTATATCTCTCATCCAAATACTGAGGTCCTCTAGGGGATTTCAATGTACTCTATTTATGGGAATGGTTGGGGTCCTCTCATACTGATTTAGGTGGGGAGGAGGCCGAATCATTCAGCATTCTCAACGATCTGAGCAACCTAATTAAAGAACCAACACACATTCCGGATCGTCCCAACCAATTCTTGAACACGCTTGACCTATGTTTCACCACTAGTCCTTCTCTCTTTATAAATACAAATTATCTTCGCTCTTATTGGTAAAACTGACCACAACCTTTATATCTCTCTTATTTAATATTTTCTTCTCCGACAGCCCATCCTACCCTGTGCGTTCCTTTTCTGGCACTTTTGATCGGGCCGATTGGGGCTTTGCGCCGTGGCTTCCTCTACGCTAACTAGCACTGAAATGGACTGCTTTGCCTCTGCTATGACGCTTCGGCTTTTGCCACTAAGGTGGGAGTTTGTAATCACTAAGCGGATGAGCAGGTTCATTCCTTCTGACCAAATCTTTCTCTCCTCATAATCCATGGTTCGATCGTACTTGTTCTCTGGGCCATTCAGGCTAGAGACAGTGCGTATCAAATGTGGAAAAATTTCCTATCACTCTCGCTCATTTTCATTCAGCTAGAAATCGTTGCAGGATACTTTTCGACAAGCAAAGCAGGCTTTCATCAAACGAAAGTGCGCCAACCTCCTTGGTTCTCCTACTGCCAAATCTTTCTGGCCTCTCTAACAACTTCTGTAAAACTTCAAAATCTACATTTCTCCTCTTATTCGATCTGGATGGTTCTGTTGCTAATTTCCAACAGAAAAGGCCAATCTCTTCGGCCTCCTATTTTCTCTCTAACTCAACCCTGACGATTCTGGCATTCCTTCCTCCTCCTTCTCTTCAGGTGTCCATGCCTGGGCCCAGGTGATTACATTTGATCGTGGTGCATGGGCTCTGAAATCTATGAACGTTAGGAAGGCGGGTGGCCCGGATGGCATTCTCCTCCCTTGAGAGGGAGTGTGCTTCCGTGCTGACCCTGCCTCGTTCAACCATATACCCTCCATATGCATTCCTCAGTGCTTCAGTGCTGGAAGCGCGCATATGTCCAACCTATTCCGAAAAAGGTAGCTGCCCCGATCCTTCAACTATTGCCCCATAGCTCTAACTTGTATTCTCTAAGATCTTGAAACCCTTCTCTCTCAACTTTCACTTCTTAGACCATCTGGAATCTCATTCCTTCTTTTCCGATCGCCAGTACGGCTTTCTTTGCGCTCGAGGTCTACTGGTGTTATACTTCCCATTCAGCGATTTTGAGGTTTTCCGCCCTTCAGGGAACTAAGTGAGATTTTCCTTGCGTAAAGCTGACATATCCAAAGCATTTGACTGGTATGGCACGCGTTGACCTCCAAGCTCCCCTCCTTTGATTTCCCTTCTTTTGACCTATTTATGTCTAGCTTTCTTCGGAGTCTGTCAATATCGGCTGCTGCTTATGTGGCACTTCTTTTTATATCACATGGTGTTCCTCAGGATTCAAAGGTCTTATTTCCTACTTATCTCTGCTTCTACTAATGACTTCCTCGTCTGCACAACTAACTCTATCCACCATATGCCGACACCCCGACCTTTCATTCTCCAACTCATTTCAATTCTGCCTTCTTGCACTTCTAGAATTGCCCTCTCGTCTTAATCTTTCCGATTTATTCTCGGGCTGATCTGATAGAACTCCTGGTGGGGTCGTCCCAACCTTGTGAAATTTAATTTTTTAAAAACCCAACCCTTTCAAATCTCCTCTCCCCAAGACATCTTCTTAAATTTCCTATCTCTCTTTCTCTGATGGTTCTCGTCTCTCCTGTTGGCAATATAAACATCCTTGGCCTTAACATAAACAAAAAATGTCTTGGAAACCTCCTTTTACATCACAACGGTTGCTAAGGCGGCCTTTAAAGAAACTGAGAGTTCTGTTTAAACTGCGAGGCTTTTTTTTTTTCCTCCTCACAGTTACTTCCAGCGAGCATAAGGGTCTCATCCGCCCAGGCGAGTACTGCTCATATTCAGCCTGTGGGTTTCACACCCGGCTGAGTAGGTCTGAGCCGCGGCAAAAGGCTTACATAAAACTGGGCTCCCGCTTTCCAGTTCACTTAACCCCCTATCTTTGCGGCGTGATGTCAGGTCTCTTTTCTACAGGTACCGTAGCGGCAAGTGCTCGAGGGAACTTTCCACTTGGGTACCACCACCTTACGACGCCCTCGTAGCACAAGGGGTGCTGTGTCGGCATATGAGTTTTGTGTTGATATTGAAGCAACCCAGACTAAGCCTGCTAGGGAAGCTTTTTCCTGTCACCTCTGCTCAGTGAATTCTCTTCCATTTTCTGTGTTTCCTCCTCTCAACTTAATCTCCCTCACTTTTAAACCAGCGCGTCTGTGCCTCATCTGCGTAATTTGCGTTAGTTGAATTTTTTTGCTGCGTTCAACATCCCCCCTTGAATAGGGGGCTTTGCCCGTGAGTGGTGATGATACAAAAAAAAATCCCAAAGACACTCCAGTGAACTAATATGGTCTTTTGCGCCTTCTTGGGCCATATCCATGTTCTTCTTCTTTTATGACTAGGGTTTAGACTCTCCGTATCACATACGGACCATAGAACACTACTAATGTTAGATTTTTTATGTTCCTGTCTGTGGTGAAAGAATTCTCACAACGTAAGTTCTGCGTATCGTTGGATGCGACTAGAAGGACAGTAGTAGTTGGGTTGAGCGGCCCGCTTAAGCTACTACCGCGGAATTTGTGCATATCCGACCTGGTCGTGACCTCTGTAAGCGACCTTATATCTTTCGGCGAAATGGTATGAATCGTTTTGGGTGCATAGGAGAAAAGTAGAGAGGTGATGGATGTATTTAGAAAGGAAAATTTGATTTGCTTGCTGTGACTAACAAAGATGAAAAGAAGCGGTGAAAACGAATAGTGTGGAGTGAAATGTGTGTTCACTGGAGTGGAGAGGAATGAAAGTGGGAGAGGAGTTGCTATTCTGATTAGTTACTTGTGGCACAGAGCTATATTGCATTTTGTTTGTTGAGTATTAGAATTTTAATGGTTAAACTTAAAGTTTGGATAGGTGATCATATTAGGATGCATAACAGGTGCCTTTGGGGTTGCGGGAGAAAATGAGAATGGTAATATATTTTAAGTACAAGAGTATTAATTAGTATACTACTGGAGTTGTTGTAGGTAGAGATGGTATCGAAGTGAAAAATATAATTGATTTTGTGTTGATGTGGAAGCATGTGATGGATGTTAAATGGGAATATCAGATCTGTTTAAATCTACTAAATTATCCAATGTATTATATTTACAGGAATGGAAGTGACGACGTATTTAAAGAAGAATTTCCAATTTTTCTTATATAGTGTTTAATGAAAACGATTTAATTTTATTATTAGTATTTCAATTTCTTTTATCTTCTTTCAGAGACTTCTTAAATGAGTCAAAGGAGATTTTACTCTCCATCAGCGGGATTCGAAACACTGGACTCCGCGTCTTAATATTACTTAAACGTTTTAAGTTTAATAGTAGTGATCTTTGATTTATTTATCTTAATATAATATCATAGTAGTAATTTTATCATTTAATTTAAAACAAAGAAGGATTCACCTTTGTTATATTCTCATGGTATAAAATAAAGCGAGAGGTATAGTTATTAAATATTTCTTTAATATAATTCATATTATTTTAATCTCGATTTTGCAAGACCCATCGACCATTTAAACCTCTTCAGCACTTTTCTTAAGATGAGTTATTGTTGCCTCGTATCAGAAAATTTTATCATAAGATCATTATGTTGTTTTATGTAAGATTAAGTTAGTGGGGAAATGGATTGATAGGAAAGAGATAATGAAAGAAGAGGTAAGAATTAAGAGTGAGAAGTTAAGTGAACAAGGTTATAAGAAAAGGTATGTGACAGCAGTTGTAAATAAATCGGTTGAATGTGAACAAGATGAACCTGAACATCTGGACGCAAATAAAGGAAGCCTTTGTTAGTAGTTCAAGAGAAGTATGTGGATGTGCTAAAGTAGGAAGTAAGAATGTCAATAGTGAGTGGTGTAATGAATAGGTGATGCAAGCGGTTAAAAGTAAAAAAGAGAGGTGGTTGAATGTGTTAAAAGTCCGTAATGAGGCTTCAAAAGAAAGGTATATTGAAATATATAAGGAGAAAATAAGGAATACTAAAAGTTGCGTACATAGAAGGAAAAAAGAGGTAAATAAACAGTTTGGAAGAAAGTAAGAAAGAGAGTAAGGTTAATCTTCATAGAATAATAAATAGGAATGGTACTTTCACATAGGGTGTGTGTGTGGTTTTAATGGTATAAGAAGAAATGGTATTTTGGGTATAAGGAGTGAGAAAGTTGAAGAATGGTAAAAATCTGCAGATATAAGTGGAAATACTGGTGAAATGATCAAGAATGGAGGTGAGATTGTGATTGACTGAATATAGAATTTGTGTAACAAAGCCTTTGTGGAGGGCATTGTTCTGAATGATCTCTAGTTTTTGGATGTTGGTAGTATCTCATATATGTGGTGGTATAAAACTTAGGGGAATTAGCTTATTGAGTATTTTAGAGAAACTATATATGCTAGTATTTAGGTTGAAAGGGTGCGTCGAGTGACTGAGGACTAGATTGGAAGAACCAAAGCATGAGTTCATGTATGGTACTTTTTACTTTGAATGTTCTACTAAATTGAGATAAGAAATAGAAATAGGTTTAATAGGGAAGCTCTTTGGGGGTAAGTGTAGTGATATATGGTGTTATTGGTAGTCTTGAATGTTATGAAAAGTATGTATGTCGATATTAAAGCATGTAAGAATAAATGGAGTGTAGTGAAGTGTATGTGATAGTGGAGTGAGGCAGGATCTGTTATGTCTCTTTGGTATTTAATTGAGACATATATATAGTATATAACAGGTATATATATATATATATATATATATATATATATATATATATATATATATATATATATATAAGATATATATATATATATATATATATATATATATATATAACTTCCTTCCTTTTTAACGTGCTTTATCTCCTTGGTCTGTTAGGGTAACACGGGGGAATTTGGTATGTAGGAAATCGAACTTTTGCTGCCGGCTATACCAAACCAGCGCTACCAACGTGTTCGCAGTCAAACAATCACTTTCGAAAGATCTTTCAGGAAGATAAAACTCTATGCGAAAAGCGGAGGAATGAGCTACAGTATATATATATATATATATATATACATATATATATATGAGCAAAGAAAGAAAGGTGATATATAACAAAAAGGTTATAGTATATATATATATATATATATATATATTAGATGAGGTATAGGTGATATATATATATATAGAGCATATATAAGTATATATATATATATATATATATATATATATATATATATATATAATATCGTGATGAAAGAATTAGAGGTCTGGAAAGTGTCAGACTGATGGAGAATGGAAGAAAGTGTAGGGTGCCCTGCTTATTGTACGCTGATGATTTAGTTTTGTGTGGCGATTCTGAGTTTGAGAGAATTGGTGGAGGGGTTTGAAAGTTAATGAAGATAAGAGTAAGGTGATGGTAGTGAGTGAGGAGAGTCCGTGGTGTGAAATCATGTTCACTGATGAAAAATTGGAACAAGTATCTGAGTTTAAATATTTAGGGTGTATATTGGATGAAAAGGGAACGTATGATGCAGAGTGTAGTAGGAAAGTTGTGAATAGTAGGAAGGTGGCTTGTGCAATTAAATCCTTGGTGAATACAAAATGACTAAGTCTTAAGTGCCCTATGGTTTTGCATGAGTATAGGTTACGGGTGTTAATGTATAGTAGGGAAACTATGGTGTGGAATAAGCGGTATAGATCTAATGTGCAATTTGTTCATATGGATAATCTGAGGGGCGTATTTGGTGTGAGAAGGATTGATAATTTGAGGAATGAACTTGTTAGGGAGTTGTGTGGTGTAACAAAATGCGTAAATGAAAGAATAAACTAGTGTATTAAGATGGTTTTGTCATATGGAAAGGATGGATGATAGTCGGTTGGTTAAGCGTATGTATATATTGGTGAGTGCTGGGAATCGATATACTGGTAGACCGAAGAAAAGGTGGGTTGAGATAGTAAAGGAATGTCTGATGTAAAAGAATGTTAGTTTGGCAGAGGTGAGATAATAGAAGTGAAGGACGGGGTTTTGCGAGGGGTAGTATGGTTGTGGGCCTGGGCCTGGCCCAGGAAATGAACTCTACATTGACGAGATAACACAAGTGGGGGTTCGTCGTAGTCTTGTGAACCCCTAGGGTTGATTTTATTTTACTGCGACGGGTTCTCTCTTAAGGGTATAAGGTAATGGTGGTGGTAGCTGGTTGGGGAGGCTTTCCTTTCGACTTATGTCATGTTCTTCTAACTCTTCTGTTTCCTGTGTATATTACGTAGCTCACTCTCAATATGGGGATAGGAGAAAGATAAATAAGTAGCTATTAAATTTTAGGTTATAGCCTCTCTTCAAGTATATTTTTTCTAATGCTGTAGTTTTTTCTTTCTTCTATCTTGCAAATCAACGAATAAATAGTTTTACATTTTTATTTATAATGGTCAATTTAATACTTACTTCCAAGCATATTTATTAATAATAATAAAAAAAAATAGTTTTGTCTTAAAATAGTACAAGTTGGCGTATAATCTAATTAATGTATTGAGTATCTGACTCAAAATATAGTTTCTTAATTTTGCTTTTCAGTCCTTATTCCGAGTGTCTTCTTTGTGGAAAAATTTCTCAACACGGAAAATTAACATTGGTGGATTAATTGCTGGTGTTTATTTGTTGCAAAGAACAGGTCTTTTCTCTGACACTAAACTATTAGAAGAATTGAAATCGAAGGGAAAGAAGCGGAAATTATCGACAGATGAATAGTTTAGGAGAAAAATTGTTATAAAGTTGTAATTAAAACTTGTTTTTATTAAGAAATCAATTTATTTACTTCCTTCTTTTGAAAAGTCTATTTTTTTATATATTAACCTTATTGTGTTTGGTAACTGAATCTGGTAGTAATATTTATATACTTTGTTTGTTTAAATCATCTACATAATACGTTAAGGAAAATAGAGTTAATAGAATAAAGGTAAGATGGCAATATAGTAATAATGGTGATAACTATACGGTTTGAATTTTTTCTTTTCTTAACAATGGGAGCAAAAATTATTAGTGGTAATATTTAAATTTTATTTTATATCGTATCTGATTTATAGCATTTTTTAAAGCTAGGTGGTTGACATTAGATTTTTAGTTCACTAATTGGGAAGTTGAATGAATGACTACTATTGGTTTTGATGAGTCGTATTCAGGCAACTGTTTGTTCCTACGATTAAATAGCTTGTAATTTTACAGAAACGATGATTGCTCAACAAACCTGTACCAAACAGTTTGTTTACACCTTGCAAACAGTTGCAGCAAAAGATTATTATAATGTGCATAATTTATTACCAATATTCATGAATATATTTTTGAATCCATAAGTTGCTTGTATCTTCTAAATTAGAAACGCACATGTGTACTTCTGTTGCTTTAGATGGAGTACTCGAAGCTTTTCCAGCTGTTTATCCCAAAGTAAATATGGTTTTTTGTTTTAATCGTTTCTTTCTTTATTCTCCCTTCTTTTTCCACTAGATGTGGGGTAGGGGTGCGTCCCCCGTAACATGCACGGAAAATAAAATACCCTTAGGTGATAGCTCGTCACAGTAAAAAAAAAAAAAATCCACTAGGACTTCGCAAGACTGCGACGGACCCTTACTGTGGCCTCTCGTCAATGTGGGGTTCATACCCTGGGCCAGGCCCACAACCCCGGCAAAGAACCCCGCCATTCGCTCCTATTATACACATTTCTTTTCGCTTCTGCCAAACTCTCACTCCTTTCATTCAGACATTACTTTACTGACTCAATCCACTTTTACTTTGGTCTCCCAGCCGATCGATTCCCAGCACGCTCACCACTATACATCCGCTTAACCAACCGACTATCATCCATCCTTTCCATATGACCAAACCATCTTACGCAGTCATTTATTTTCTCATTTACTATCTGCACAATACACAACTCTATAATGTGTTCATTCCTAATTTTATGAATTATTTTCACACCTAACACGTCCATAACTTTGTCCATCTGAACAAATTGTATTTTAGATCTATACCTCTTGTTTCATACCATAGTTTCACTACTATACATTAACACCGGTAACCACATAGCCTCATGCAAATCCTTATCATAATCAAGACTTAGTTCCTTTGTATCCATCAATGATTTAAATGCTCCAGACACCTTCGTTCCCTTTTCATCCAGCATATATCCTAAATATCTAAACCCAGACCCTTTTTTCAATTACTCGCCAC
Source organism: Trachelipus rathkii (assembly GCA_015478945.1). Taxonomy (NCBI): domain Eukaryota; kingdom Metazoa; phylum Arthropoda; class Malacostraca; order Isopoda; family Trachelipodidae; genus Trachelipus; species Trachelipus rathkii. The sequence continues at coordinate 15,811 of JABUQX010063760.1, read as the reverse complement.
CCTGCATGACCACACCGCGGACTCTCCTCACTACTACCATAACCTTACTCTTACAATTACTTTAAGGCCTACTTTTATATACCTCTGGCAACTCTACTACAATCCTTCTCGAGCTTTCTTCAGATCTGCCACAAAACTAAATCATCCGCGTAAAATAAGCAGGTCACCCTCCACTTCCCATTCTACATCATTCTAACACTTTCCCCATCACCCTATCCATATACAAATTAAATACAATGTACAACCGAGACATAACACATTCCTGCCTCGCTTCACTATTAATATTAAACCAATTACTTTCAACTTCATTTATTCTTACACATGCTTCACTATCGTCATACATACTTTTGATCCCATTCGAAAGCCTACCACCAACATATATCACTAACACCTACGCCACAGGGTTTCCCGATCCTGTCATACACCTGTTGCAAGTCCATGAAACCTAAATACAATTTTTTCTTTCTCATTTTCTCAATCATTTGTTCCAATGTGTAAATTTGATCTACAGACACATCCTCTTACCACTTCTAAATGCACTCGTTCTTCACCAAATCATTTAAGTGAAACTTGTCAAATACTAGCAAAATATCTTCCCTACAACACTGACATAAACATTCTCGTATGAAGTTCCTATATTTTATTCTCATTACATCGCAAATATGTGGGTACCATTACCCTCCTCTCACCTTCGGAACTTTACCCACTCATAAACGCTGTGTCAACCCCACACATAATCAATACAATCTCGTTCTCTATTCTTGATCATTTCACTGGTAATTGATCTATACCAGCAGGAGATTTAACATTCTCCAGCTGCTCCAGCTAACACAATTTGTACCTTATCCCTAAAATAATCATTTCTTGCACCATCAAACTCCCTCACACATTCAATATTATCACCTCCTTCCTCATTGGATTGCCTAAGCACAATATGACTTTCAAGCTTCCTACACACTCCCTCTACTAATTCCTATTTTCTTCTCATCAGTCATGAAATAATCCCACCATTATTCCCCTGAAGATTCCCTTTTACTCTCTCTTCTTAAACTATCGTGCTTACTTGCAGGAGAGGTTCCTATTCTCTTGTAAGTCCCCATTTATCCTCTTTCCAAACTGTCTTTCTCTTTCCTATATATTTACATACACCTCTTTTGAAACCTCATCATTGGCTTTTAGCACTTTCAATCACGTCCTTCATCACCATTTCATTCCACCACTCACAATCGACATTCTTACTTCTTCCTATTTTAGCACATTCCACGTACATATTTTCTGAACTGCTAACAAAGATTCGCAGTTTCATGGTGCTAGGATTTGCCCAGTTTCACCTTCTTCTTCTGCTATCTACACTAATTTCTGATTTAAAGTGCTCTCATAGCTTTTCCTGGCAACCTTGTTCACTTAACTTCTCTCTTAATCATCCCCACTTCCTTCCTTATCTTTTTCCTCTTCATCCATGCCCTCACTAACTTAACCTTACATATAAACAGCATAAGATTCGATAACCCTCGTCCCCAGCCTCCTCACTCTGATTTAACATCACTATTACATACTCTCCAACATCTCTATTCTTCGCCAACAAAAAAAATCAATCATGCTTTTCACTATACCCTCTACCTACCCCAACTTTCGTATAGTTATGAATACTCTTGTGTCCGAATAATGGTTTACGTACACGCACCTATCTCCTCACAGAAGTCAATCACCTTCAAATCGAGCCTCCATTTTCTCTTCAATTAAAGCCCCTATATCCTGCTTGACCACCCTATCCGACCACCAAATCGAGCAACAAACGAATCTGAAAAGCTCCTACTCACCCCATCTGCTAACATCATTCCGATTATCCCCAAAGAGTCACATTCCCACACATCACTCCTAGATGAATTTCATGTTACAGTCATACCAAGTTATTGGATTCTTTTCAAACCCTAATTTAACTAAGGGAATGTCCTTGGTGTGACGCTTTTTGCTTTGAGTATTGATGTGACCACTAACGTCCAAGCACCAGTGTAGATTACCTCGCTCTTTATATCTCTGGTGCCAAGTTTTCGTACCAAATTTTCTTTTCTTTCCAGCTGGCGATCGACAGAATTGCGGCATGGTGTGGCTCACGGGGCTTTACGTTTCTACCCAGTAAATGAGAGCCATGCTGTTCCGCCGAAAGAGCAGTCGAGGTGGCCGTGATGAGATTTCTCCCACATTGGCCCTCTGTGGCTCTCCTATCAAGACGGTGCCGCAAGTTATATTCTTGGGTTTGACCCTAGACGAACGTCTAACTGTATCACCCTCAAATCGAACTGCTGCCGTTCTCTAGACTTATGTCTCCTAACTTCTAAGATCTGGGGTGCTGACAGGAAAATTCTGCTCCGGCTTTATAGCGACTGGTGTAATTCATTCATGTCCAAGGGAGAGTCTGAAAGTAGACACTGCAGTGATGTTCCTATCCTTACCACATTCAAAATGAGGGTCTGTATATAGAGACTGGTGCAATAAGTCCTTCGTCGAAGGAAAGTCTGAAGTTAAAGGCTGGGGTGCCGGGGTTGTCACCTATGACTTGTTTTCTTAGCATTTGTCTACACAACATCACTTCTATCCTATTCTGGAACCCTTCTCTCTACTCTTTCCTGGGACCTTTCCATTTCCTGCCAGAATTCTGCGGTCGAAAATATTAAATTATCTCAAAGATTGATTCTCTTTTTCTTGTAAAATTTGGTCATACATTTAAATGCAAAAAGTTTTTTTTTCGATTTGAATTCCGATATAATTTTTTTTTTTTTTTATCTTCAAATATTTTCGTGTTATTTTATTAGTAACTTCCATATAAAAAAATTGAATGAGTCACAGGAGTTTTTACTCTCCATTCAGCGGGATTCGAAGCCTGGACATCCGCGTCTCATGAGTTAACAGTGGGACGGAGGCCGCTCCACCACTAGACCATCCACGTATCCAAATAAAAGATCTTCATAATAGTTTTTAAAGCACCTGTTGTTCCATGATCTCCCATAATTGCTGAGGCTACTCAAACGGCCTTGTATAATTTTAAGATGAAATAGGTATTTCTTTCTTGAATGTAAGTAAAAGAACTTTCAGTTGTACTCTTGGAGCTTTTGGAACGACCTTAAGTGTAATTTAAAATTACTTTCTGGGGATCTTGAGAAGAGCTTAAAGGAAAATGGAGGAAAGAATACTGTAAAATAAGTGTAGAAACGGTGTCAAGATCTGATTCAACTCTTAATTGCTTCGCAATAATACATAATAATACAGAATATATACTAATATAATATAATTAATAATAAATAATAATTAATAATTATAATAATGAACATAATAGATAATAATAAAAATTATGGAATGGAATAATAATAAAAATATTAAAATATCAAAAAGAAAATATATATGAATAATAATAATATTATAATAATAATATAATAATAATGATAATGATATAATGAATAATAATTATAATAATAATAATAATAATTATAATAACAATAATAATAACTAACAATAACGATGATGATAATGATAATAATAATAATAATATTAATAATAATAATAATATTTAATAATAAAAATATTTAATAATGATAATATTTAATAATAATAATATTTAATAATACCTAAACAAGCAGCAACAAAACAACAATAAAATAACAATATATCCTCTACCTTTTAAAATTTTTGCAAAATTGTGAATTATTTTAATGAAATTATTTTTATCAATATCAATACTTTTAATTAAGTATTTAAATATATTAATTAAATTTATTTTTTAACTTTCATTTCAATAAAATATTTTACCCGTTTGCTTGTTATTCATTCATTTATTAATTTATTTGTATATTTATATTTTATATACTTATATATTTATATATTTATTTATTTTTATTTATTTATTTATTTATTTATTTATTTATTTATTTATTTATTTATTTATTTATTTATTTATTTATTTATTTATATATTTAAAATTGATTCTCATTCATTCTGTTTTAGTTAATTTTATTCAATGCGTATATTCAATTAGTTGCTCTTTTTATTTCTAGTTTAATAATTGCTTTGCTTTTTTTATCATAACGGAAGGAGAAGGTTGTTTACGCTTGTTATTCCATAATATGCAAATATTCGTTCACTACTTAACGGGCATGATAGTGAAACTAAAAGTAATTAACACACACACACACATACACACACACACACACGCACACACATATATATATATATATATATATATATATATATATATATATATGTACTATCTAATATATAGCTATATTTATATATATATATATATATCTTATATATATATATCTATATACAGTTAAAAAATATATTTAAATAATAATCAAATGTTTTTCAATTTTTTTTTAATTTGCACAAACAAGGAAAATGTTAAAAATAATAAAGGATAAATAACAAATAATGAAAACTTGTCTAACAAAAAAAAAATAAAAAATATTACTCAGAAAGGTATTAAAAGTGAAAAGTCTACATTTGAGTAGAATACATTAAAAAAAGTCCCATACGTTAATACTACTAGATTCCAGGCCCAATGAAAGCAACTATTCGACAATCAGAGGCAAACAAACACATGATAATGATAATACAATATTTACTAATTGTGTGAGCTTCAAGCTATTCTCCATTCCACTCCACCTCACTCCTCAAGGGAATAAAAATTAAACCAGTTTCGACTTTTATGTAGCTGATTTATAAGATATAATTAATATATAATTATATATATAAGTAATAGAATATAATAATTAACTTATATAGTTAAATTATAGAGGTGTATGGTATAACTATATATACTATATAGTAAAGAGTATTATATATATATTATAAATTATACTATATATACTATTATTTATCTTAATCTCCTACTAATAAATAATACAAACATTTATATATATATATATATTATATGTTTTTAAATACTAACGTATTACCCATAAAATATTTTTAAATAGGATAGATATCATATACATATTTAAATTTAGCTTTACATCTATAACTTAGTATAATATTTAATAAGTATAAATGTAGAATATAAATATATAGATATAAAGAAATTAAAATTTAATATACTATCACATATAATCCCCACTTAATCAATAACATATATATATATACAATACATTTATAGCCTTATTATATATATAAATATATATATACTAATAATATATACATATATATAACTTATTGATATATACATAATTATTATATATAATAATTATATATATATATTTTATATATCATATATATATATATATATATCTATATATATATCCAGCGGCGGACTCCAGCAACTTTTTAACCAATCGTGGCTCCATAGCTCTTTTTCTTATCTATTATATATAATATATATATTAGTATATATAGTATATAATATATATATAATTATATTATTTATATAGTATATATAGAATAAATATATATAGTATATAGATTATAAAATATCATATATATATAAAGATATATAAAATACTAAAGTTTTAAAAATTAATAGTTTACAAAATAAAGTACTAGTCTTTCCTATTTAAGCTATGAAGAGAATAGACAACAATTCAAACAAAAGTATACTACCAGAGCTAAAGCAGCACTATCCAAAAAAATTTTATAGGGAAAATTTTCACGTACGCAATAATCTCTGCTATTGGAAAAAGGCACCTTCCTCGCCTGATCACGAGCACCGTCTGCTACATTCAGTGTCAATGATCTTAGCAAGCCCTTGGATATTGCAAGATGCAGAAGAGCTGGTTCGTTACTATTCATTATGTTAATTTCATTTTTCTGAGCCAATTCTTAGAAAAAATAAAGGAACTTGTTATCGTAGCACCATATGAATTCGTAAGAATTGATCGTTCAATCTAATGTAAAAAACTCAGCTGCACAGCACAGAATGCACGCAGTCCTAAAGGAGTCGCTCTGAAATATAAGTACTATAAGACTATAACTCTATATATATATCTATTAATTATAATAATATTATATATAATGATTTTACATATATTTTAAATAATATAGTATATAATATATATATATATCGTTATTGATACAGCAAAAGGACGTATATACCAAAATATGAAAATTCCATTTTAGCTTTTGTTCATAAAGTTACGAGCAATACACTTTAATGCAGTACACCAAATGTTTACAATCGCCGATAAGAAATAATAATAATAATAATAATCAATACATCAACAAATAAATATAATAATAGCAATAATACTCGAAAATTTTATATTATTTTAATATACTTAATTGTGAAGCAAAATATCAAGAACATAATTAATATAGTAATAATTAAAGTAAGAAGATAAGAGAAGAAGAAGAAGAAGAAAGAAGCAGGAACAAAAGAATACAGAACTATGCAGAACTACACGAACACCGAACAGTCCACATAGGCTGTCTGTTTAGTATGTTTTGTTTATTTAAAAAAAAATCTAGCTGCGTTCCCAGAAGCCCGACTGCGATATTTTTTGAGAAAAATCAAACATAACTTATTCTTACTTTTATGCAAAACGAGTCTGCTCATTAGAGCAGATCTGACTTGACCCATCAGACTCGCTAAGTTAAGGGATGATTCGATCTTAATTTGTTGTGATCGATTAGATCACGCATCTAGAACCGATATGAAAGCGGTGACATCAAATTGCTATTACTCACAGTTGATTAAGTGGTGATTCGATTAGATCACCCGTCTAGAATGTTCGTAATTCGGAAAACATCAAAGCCATCAACTACAGCCATTCATCGTATCACAATCTTAGAACATATATGTTCTATGCGATGAACATCAAAGATTGATTACAGTTTTTTAATGATGTTCCTATGCTATGCGGTAAACATCAAGCTAATTTTACGTTAAAGAGAAAAGTTGAAACGGATACTTTGCAATCATGCAAATAGCTAAACAGAGCCGTATTCTTTTTACCTGTCACTATACATTTTCTAAATGATTAAAGTTTTTTTATTTATTTTTGACTTATTTTGTGACACTAACACGTTGTGATATGAACTCGTAGAATATCGTTGGATTTGCGTCACCAGGACCAATCGTCCTTGAAAGTGTTGATTTACTTTTTCTTGAGATTGAATCGATGTTACGCGTGTGGTGACTATTTCAATCAAGAAAGACTATTCCACGTCTCAATTACAATTCAGGGCAACAATCGTATAATTTCTTCTCTGATAGAAGATCAAACTCTTCATTCAAAACATCATTTTGTCTGATCACAGGACAATTCTAAATTATATCTGAAGAAATTCAAGAAAATTTTCCAGTTTTAGTTTCAAGGTCCTAAATGGCTATTATTTGCCCCAATCTATTGACCTGAATCGCAATGCAATGCAGTGTTTAACATCTTACAGGAAATATCAAAACTTTCATACCAAGTTTTCAAACTTTTAGTTGCCCATTCCTTCGCATTCTGGTCACATTTTGTCTAAGGTCTTTTCTGCAGTATGGACCCAAAAACGGCAACTGCGATTCCCAGATGAGGTCTAAGCTAATGTTTAATAGAGAGAATATGATTTTTTGGAATAAGCCATTTATTCATATTCGTCAGTTTCTGGCAATGACATAGGAGGCACTATTTGCTTTTTTACAGCTTCAGAGCATTGTTTCGCAGACTTTAAATCCTTAATTAATTAATACTTCTTCTTTTCTTTTTGCTCACTGACAACTTTGATAATTGCTTAATCTATTTTTGTAATAATTTGATTCCATTGTTCGCTCCCCAAAATGTATAACCTTACATTTACCGGTATTTAAATTTTATATGTCATTTTTTTGACCAATTTAGAATCTTGTTTAAGTCGCTTTTGGAGTAAGTTGATATATCTTTTCTTCCATGTTATTGCGATTCCAAGTTGTGTCACCGCAAATTTGAATTATTGCCTAAAATATTGTCATCCTATGCAGTTTACATATTAATGAACAGTAACTGGACCCCGGACAGAATCCCTTGGGGTACACCACGTTGTAACATCGTACCAATCTGCGGCATTCACCTTGGATCAACGACTCGCGTTGTCGATCCAAAGCCAATTTTTAATGCCAATTAAAAGTCTTCTCGAGTACCGATGAGCTCTAGCTTCCACTAATCCTTGCGATGTCAGTTCTTAACCTTTCATAAGGCATTCTTATACCGTCTCACACAAGATTATTTCGAAAAGCTTTAGAGCTCATTGGTATCAGAAGACTTGTTAAATTGTTAAAAGTTGGCTTTCGGATCGACAACAGCGAGTCGTTATAAATGGTGAATGCTCAGATTCGATCCTTGGGCGTGTCCCAAGGATCTGTCCTGTGTGTGTTTCATTTATATGTAAATGACAGATGACAATATTTTAGTGACAATATTTTCGAAATGGTGCGATGACACGCGGAACTTGGCAATCGCATAACATTGTAGAGATAAGATTAATCAATGTACTCCAAAGCGACTTAAACAAGATTGTAACTTGGTCAAGAAACATGGCAAGATGAAATTTATACCGATAAATGTAAAAGTTATAAATTTTGTGGAGTAGGAACACTGAGAGTGATACAAGAAAAATACACACAGTATCAGTTGTCCAGTGAAGGAATAAGGAATCTAAGGAGTATAATTAATAACGGATTTAAAGTTGCGAAACAATGTGCTGAAGTTGTTTAAAAAAAGCAAAATAAAGCTCTAGGATTTATTGCAGAAACTTCGAATATACAATCAAAATATAATACTTCCTCTCTATAAACATTAGTTAGCCTCATCTTGGAATATCGCAGTGCTAGTTTTGGAGTCCATACCAGAAAAGACATAGAATAATGTTGACAAGAATTCAAAGAGAGCAAGACTAAATTATCCTGAATGAGAGGTACAATCATCGAAGCAACGACTACGTGAATTTAGATATCCATTCTTTAGAGACAGAAATTGCAGAGGAAAATAATTGAAGTTTCAAGTATTACTCTAAATTGTTGACAAATCGATACAGGCAATTCTTCGATAATAATTTTAATGATCGTAACTACTGAAGTAATGTGGGCTAAAGACTTTTGTCCATAACGGAGTTCAAGTAACCAAATAAGTGCAAAGAAGTTCTCAGGCTGTACGTGTAATGAGAAGTGGACAAGTCCTTTCTATGAAGATGAGTCAACCAGCGCTAACACTCCGATTCATCAAGAAAAGGTGTAGTAACCTTTAAGGATATTGGTCCTGTGAACGTCAATCCACTGCATTTTACTTTATTCAGTACAAGGAATTTAGTGTATCCTGCTATGGTAAATCATCAAACAAAAAACAATTGAATATCATTTAGAATGTTTATAAGTAAGGGTAAAATGAATTACGGCTTGTAGTAGCTATGAGTGTCAGGATTGCAAGTTATACGTTCGAGTATGTGTACACGATCGCACGTTACAGCCTTATAAATATGCTTGATGGTGGTGAGGTGTCGCGCATAGAACATCTATTACCAAATAGACTGTAATCGATGAACTGGTATAAGTGCTTGATGTTTAACTCGCAAGGACATATAATGTTCTATGACTGTGGATCTATTCGATCAACGCTGAAATGGCCTGGTAGTTGAATGTGCTTTGATGTTTCCGCCATAGAACAGTATCTGTTCAAGACGGTGATCTAATCAGATCAGCACTAATTAAGCTGTAAGTAAATAGATTGATGTCCCGCATAGGAACATATCTGTTTCTAGAGATGGTGATCCAAACGATCACAACACATAAATAACGAATAATACTTAAATAATCTAGATGTTTGTTGCTTAGAAGCAGATCTGCTCTAAGTGAGCACACTCAGTTGTCATGAAAAGTAAATAAATTATTGATTGTCAAATACATAACGATGTGGCGGTGGCGGGGGGGGTTTTTTTAATAACGTAGACGACATCGGAGATCATTACCTTTTGAATAAATCAAAAATTTATATATTACAGCCTTGGAGGATCTGTAAAGTCTTTGCTAGTGCGTTCTTTTCTTCTTTGTTCTGTAGTTTCTTGCTTCTTCTCTTCTTCTTTCTTCTTTCTTCGGTTGCTTTCTTCTTGCTTCTCTTACTCTTCTTCTTTTCTGCTTTCTTACTAATTAGTTATTATTCTTATTATGTATATTGATTTTTATTTATTATTATGTATTATTATTATTATTTATATTATTATTATTATTATATTATTATGTTTTATTATTTTGTATTTATTATTAATTTTTTCGTAGCCTTTATGGTAAACCATTTTGGGTACTTGCATAATTTTGTATTAAAGTAGAAAGGTATATACTACATATGTATGTGTGTCTGCATTAATGCATATATGATATATTAGGATATATAGTATATATAATATAAGTATATATTATATATAGAATTCAATAATATATATATATACTAGAAGGAGTCTTAATAATGATGTATAATATATATAATATATTATAATGTTATATATATATATTTCAGCATGGCGACTCCTACACTCGGTGCTCACTCCCGTGCTTTAGCACGAGTTTGACATAAGAAACGATCCAGATTCTTTACAAACTATCAATAAATGCTACGATAAACATTCCTTTATTTTTTAGCAAAATTGCTCAGAGATATAAATAACAAAGTAACGATAGATAAATGATATAAATATTTATGGAAATTGAAACAAAAGTGTAAGAATAATTGGCATTACATAATAGGCTTATTTTTTCAATCCTTTAAAAATGTGACTATTCGTGCCGAAATCGAATAGCAGAATTGCGTACGTGAGAATTTCCCTATAAATTTTCTTTGTGTATGATTGCATGATTTAGCTCTGGTCGATACTTTTTGACTTGTTTCGTATCTCTTTAAGTATAAATAAGGAAGACTGCTTTTACTTTCAGTTTATTAATTTAAACTTTATTTATTTTACACTTTAACTATATAATATATACTAGGATTTATATTAGTACTATACTATATATAATATATATATATATATATATAATATATAATATGATATATTTATATAAATGTATAGTATTATAGAGAGAGAGAGAGAGAGAGGAGCACGAGTTATAAAAAGTTGCTGGAGTCGCGCGAATTATATATATTACTATATATATATAATAATATTATATATATTTATATTATAATATATTATATATATATATATAATATAATATATAGATATATAATAATAATATATATGTATTTATTTATATATATATAAGTATATATTATTATATATATATAACTATTATATACTATATATATATATATATATAATATATATATATAAAATATATACTTTATAATTTAAATTTATATATTACATTTATCATTTATTAGATTATATATAATAGGTATATATATATATATATATATATATATATATATAATGATATAGCTATATAGTATATATATAGCTTATATAAATATATAGTATATATTTATATAGTATATAATAAATATTATATATATATATATAGATCATATATTCATATACGTAATATATAATATATATATATAGTATATATCAAATATATAATATATATATAATGAGTGTATATATATATATATATATCGTGATATATATATAATTGATGATCATACATATTCTACTGGAAAAGAAAACAGTTGATAAAACATTAGTAAAGATGTACAGAGTATTAGAGACACAAACAGAATATATTAATACGTAAGTATATATACTATCACCGATGCCTTATAGTTATGACGTTTATACTTTACTCCTATGAATTGGTTTGACCTTTGATGAGAGGACCTGGGGTGTGTTGATACCAATAGTAAATTATTGTAAGTTACTGTAAAATAATAACTACCGATATTATTATATAGTAGATATTATATAATTATATATATACTAATAATATACCTATATATATATTATATATAATTATTATATTAGTATTATACTATTAAGTTAGTATACATAAGACGTATACTATATATACTACGTCGTAGTATATAGTAATATACTATAATATATTATAATATATACTATGATATATATATATATATAGATTACATAAATATAGTGATATATAATAAATACCTTACTATATATATATATAGTATACTATATATATATATATATAATATTATATTATACTATATAATATAATATATATATATATATATATTATATTACTATGTATATTATATATATAATATAGTTATATATATATAAGTTATACTAATATCTATATAATATTTGGGTGCGTGGTGTGTTGTTGGTTGTATGGTGTGTGTGGAGTTAGATTTTTATGGTGTTCACTATCATGCTCAGTTATGGAGTGAATCGCTATTACGGGCAACTGCAATGTGCTACTGAAAGCTGGTTCTGAAGATGATTGTTGACGTTGCTGTGCATTAAAAAAGCAAAAGCAATAAAATGAACACTTTAAAATAAAAGCCAACTAGAGCGGCTGGTATAATCGATAAGAAATTTTATAAATAAATATCGTATATTTAAATTTGAACCTTAAATATATAGGTATAATAAATGTTCTAACTGATAGATCTAAATCGATACATATATAAATGATATATCATACAATAATTATATACATGAATGGTTACAAAATTTAGTTATAAATTATTAAATGTAGACTATTGCAAGGTAGAAGGAAATCAAATGAAGTGCATAACAAGCAAACGGTAAATATGTTTGTATTGAAAGGAGATAAAAACATAAAAGAAATCTCATAGGTTTTGGAATACATAATTAACATATTTGATTGAGTAGAAAATTATTCATTCAAATAATATAATATATTGTCTTTTACAGGATATATTGTTTATTTTACAGTTGTTTTGTTGCTGCTTGTTTAGGTATTTGTAAATATTAGATATTATGTAATATAGTCATATAGTAAAGTTTTTTTATATAAAGTATTCGATTATATTAATATATTATTAAATATTATTATTCTTATTAATCATTAGTCATCGACCGTATATTGTTAGTTATTATATTGTCTTCCTTTTCTTCTTCGTTAATTATAGTATGTGTATCTAGAATATTTATCATTTTCATTTTTTTAAATTTATATATCCTGTTATCAGTATACATTTGGCATTTTCCTATGTTAATTATTATATTATTATTACAATCATATTAATTATAATTATTATCATTATTATTATGGTATTAGTATTTATTATTATTATATTATATTATTCCATTATATATTGGCAGAAGCAATTAAAGTTGAATAGATTTGACACCGTTTCTAACACTAGTATTTACATATTCTTTCCTACAGTTTTGCCTTAAGTCTCCTTCAAGGAATCGAAAAGTGATTTTAAAATGAGAATCTTAAGGTCGTTCCAATCTCAAGTAACCTTGAAATCTTTTACATTCAAGAAAGGTAGGCTATTGCCATAACGTTTATAAAATATAAGGCCTTTGAGTACTTCAGCAGAATCTATGGGATGAGAACAACGGTGCTTTAAAAACTATTATTGGAAGCATTCTTTTATCTACAACGTGGATGGTCTAGTGTTAGAGCGCCCGGCTCAACTGTTAATCAGTGACGACGGAGTCCAGGTTCGAATCCCGCTGATGGAGAGTAAAATCTCCTGTGACTCATTCATTTCTAATGAAGGAAAAAAATAATAAAATAAAGAAAAATATTTGAAGATAAAAAAAAAAAAAATTATATCGGAGCCAAATCGAAAAACTTTTGCCAAATTTGGTGTTTGTGACCAACGATTCTACAAAGAAAAGGAGAATAAGATTGAGATTAATTTAATATTGTTCGAGCTAGGAAATACTGGAGGGAAAATGAGAGTCACAGAAAGAGGTAGAGAATGAATGGGGTTTCCAGGATAGGAAGAGAGTGGTGTTCATGAAGTAATTAGGATGCAAAATGTGTGCAAAGCTTTCATGTTTTTTTTTTCATTTTTTTCTTCCTGTAAACTATTTCCTTTCAGAAGCGAAAAGGATTTATTACCAAAAATCCTTAAAAATTTTGAACTTGTAATTTTTGAAAATATACCCTTTTTATATTTATTCAATAAAATTATTGATTTTTCTCTGATTATTATTATTATGTATTATTATTAATATTATATTATTATTATTAGTATGTTCTTATCTATTATTTAATATTTTTATCTATTTTATTAAATAGTTAAGATTTTAATTATTAATTATTATTATTAAGTTTTTTGATTTGCTATGACTAAATAATATTTATTATGATACTTCTAAAAGTCACTTTGTGTCTATAATCGAACAAGCTATATACAAAGAGATTATGTATTAAGAGTTGCTTTGATAATTTCAACACGCCACCCTAGCTGCTCATTAGCTTATGAGATTACGTTATGTCGTGTCTTTGAGTGGTGTAAGTTACATATATATCACTATTTTCGTAATAGTCTGAAACATTTGTTCATTCTTCTGTTATTATTATTATTATTAAGTTTTTTGATTCATATGACTAAATAATATTATATTATTATTATTTTATTATTTAATGTATTATTTATTGATTATATTATGTAGTGGGATTATTAGGCTAAATTGTCTTTGCATCAAGCGCCTATCGCTTCCTCTGTAAGGATAAAAGGATTTTGGCTGGCCGAAAATAAGTGTGTTAGAAAGAGCAGACTGTGGTACTGGAAGTAGCTGGTGTTTCCGCGTGGGAGATCTAAGTTTGGGTCAGTATGGGGTTTGTGCAATGTGACATAGGCCTGCTACAACCTCTCATTGGTTAACAAAAGAGAAATAATTCGTGTAATATCAGGGCCAATACTACCAGTGAAACGACCAGGTACCGGCGACCTATGTGCATAACATTGTCAAAATGATCATAAGATCTTATAGAATATGTCATCCGAGGCAAGCTAAGTGAGAGTGAGTGCACATCTCGTAAATTCACAAACTGGAGACTGCAAAGTGATCCTTTTGACGATAACACAGACGTCTGTAACTAACGAGACCAAGACGTTTAACAGACGCAAACACGACTCGTGATCATAGTTTCTATAAGCCGGTTCGACCTAAGCAAGAATTCATCACCTAACGAAATCGAGAGGGCCATCTTCATAGAGCAAGAATTGTGGAAACACGATCTCGCCCTATGCTACCTAGAAGGGCCCAGGGGTAGCACACACGGAGGAGCGACTGGATAAGTGAGCGTATATCTGAGAAGACGATTCATGCGGATCTAAAAGAGAGCTAAGACGTGGACGATGTCCTGACCCTTTTATGGGGTTTATCATATTCTACGATGCAATGGTCGACGATTCCTATAGCATTAACTATGCATTATAGAGAATTTCATGATATAACATACCAGTATCACACACTTTAAAAAGTCAATGACTATATGGGGTTTGATGGTATAGTGAATAGCCATAGAGGTAACCGACTGATATTATTATTATTAATTAAATTATAGCTGTCAGTTGAGTTATTGATTTATTATTGTTATTATATATTGTATCATTTTGTGGACTAGTTTTATGTATTATGTGTAAATTTTACTTCAGATGTGGAGTATGTATGGTAGTTGAGAAATTATTAGTTATTTCACTAGCTGGAATGGTGATAATTCATTAACTAATTGGATGATTACTAATATTATACTACTAAGTTGTAAGCTGAATTGGTGATTGCAGGTGAGCAGACGATAGGGTGTATGTATGTATAGGTTATTATTGATTGTAAAATGATCGTTTCCTTTCCAGTGGTTGTATTATATAATTTGATTTAATTTATTGATCTATTATTATTCATTATGCGTTACTATTAGTGAGTGTGGATTATTTTCATTTATTATTGATGATGGTTTATAGTGGTGTATGTATTG
>JABUQX010063759.1:22500-27500 GCA_015478945.1 Trachelipus rathkii | reverse complement strand
GTTTTTCTTCGGCAGAGAAATTCTATAATTGAGATCACAGTGTGAGAGAGATGGCGCATTATCGTGGAGCAGCACCCAATCGTCTGCCATGTCTGTTCTGAACTTTCGCTAGAACACTCGTTTTCGAAGTTGTCCAAGACATCTCTGTAAAAGAAGTGTTTAACTGTCTGTCCTGAAGGTACAAATTCCTCGTGCACAATACCACAGCTGGCTGTCGCAAAAAAACAATAATCAGTGTTCTCACCTTGGGCTTGCTATACGTTGACTTTCTTTGGACGAGAGAGATTTACTGCAGCTGGCATTCCGCGATTTTGCAGTTTGGTTTCAGAATCGTTCTCAAAAACCCATGATTCATCGCGTATTATAACTTTATTCAAAAAAATCGTGAGCTCCATTTCGAGTTTTTCAAGTAAATCTTGAGAAACTCATTTTGAACCTCTTCGCTTTCTGCTCCACCAGCCCACTGTCAATCGGCACTAATTTTTGCACAAATGTTTTCGAAAATTCCATTGGATTATTTCAAAAAATTCTATGATCTGCACTTTTATCCAAAAAAGTTTCTTCTGCAATCACTCTGGACACTGACAGGCCCGTCGCTCTCTATCACCAGCCCTCCTAACAACTTCAACAAATTTCCTCATCGTTAATGGTGCCATGAGATATACGGTCTTTCACAGCCCGGAGGTCGTCTCAAGACTTTCCGCCCTCTTGAAAGCTTTGTGCACTTAAAAACCAATAGTTTCTCGATAGAGTGCACCCATCCCCATTAGCTAGTTAATCAGAAGCCAAATGGTCTCAGTGGCAGACTTGTTACGTTTTCAACACAGATTTGATAGGCAAACAACCGAACCTGCCCTCAAATATTATCTGCATTCGCAGATACGTAAACGAGGCATAGAAAAACCACGCCCCATGCACAAAAAGATATTAGTGCTAAAAACGTAACGAGTTAGAACATCACCGCAACCATACCCACTAAACAAAGATGTAGTGCAAGGACTGACTTAATATAAAATCTAAGGTTTTTAAAAAACTGGTACTTGATATGTAGCCTAGGTTAACTAAGCTACTTCACTCGTAATATATTACTTCAGTTCGAAATCATGGGATATTCAGTACAACTTTAAACCTTTGGGACAGAGGAGTATATACTACTATTATTATAATTATTACATATAATATATATATACTTATATTATATACTAATATATATATTATATTTATATATATAATATAATAATATATTATAAATATATCAATATACCTATATATATACAATATAATACTATATATATACTTATATATATATTTGATACGTTAACCCTGCGGGCACAAAAACCTTTTATTTAAAACACCATAATAAAATTTATTTGTTCAATAAAAACACTATACAAATGAATAAACATAAATGTAAAAAAGACACCTTAAATTAGCTTTTAGAACATTCAATGCCTAGGCCTCTTTAGATGATATTACTAAAAAAAATTTATGCAAAAACTAAATAACAAAAACAAATACAAGTCCGAAAATGGTTGGAATTTATTTTACTCCTTAATATCACTCGGTGACAGGTTAATGTAAGCAAAAGAATTATCGAATTCGAATGGATTTCAATTAAATCTCCCTTGAATCCTCATTAAAAAAAAATATTTGTATTATACAATATTAGAGATTCAACTATTTTCACTATTCCCCGTGGATGCCGATATGACTGTATCTTAAGCCGATAGATTACAGATAAGAATGTTAAATCTATGTTACCATTGAAGCATCTCATGCGCTGTTAATTCAGACGTTCGGACCCGGCCCAATCAATTATACTGCATTTACTGTGTGATATAATACTTTTCCAGGACAACTACCAATGAAATCATCCTAAACCTATATATTTACCCCCATTTGGTTACCCTTTATGAACGACACTTGGTTTATTACTTTTATAAATTATTTACAAGCTCTCTTTTATGCATTCTGGAATTCTAGATCTGTATAACAATCTTTATTATAGGCTCGAGAATTTTTTTTTTAATTATAAAATGTAGAGAATATATTGCTTGTGGAATCCTTTCAATTTTTTGCATGATCTAAGCAAACCCTACTACCTACTACCTACTACTATATAATATAATATATCATAATTATATATATATATATATATATAATTATTATACAAGAATCATTCATATATATAACTTATATCATATATATAACTAAAATACCTATATATATCTTCCCTGCAACAATATGGTAATTATTTCCAAAAACTGCCTCTAAAAGAATTTTATAAAATCACATTCATAGACTCTAAAAAACAATAGAATATGAAGAATAAAACAAGAATCCTATACGTCCGGTCTCTACCCGAGAAAAGTTACAAACCTCTCAAAGTTCTAGGAATAATTCCCATAAGGTTTTCAATATACTAGAAATGTGCGAAATTTCCGTTATCCACAAATTTTACGCCATCCTCCCCTTAAGTGAACGTTATATCAATGCGCGAACTGGCAAAGGTAAAAGACTCAATGACCCCACAGATCACACCCACCCCAATAGAATGTAACAACGCGAAAAAATGAGTAAAAACACGAATATCTATTCAACGAAAGAAGTATATATCCAAAAAAATTTAAGCCTATTTCTATAACAGTCTTAATAAATTTTTAACCGTTTTGCGATAACTACCCTCACGTACAAACCCCCAATATAATATATATACTACAAATACCATATATATATACCTTATATACCTTAATAATATAATAATACTTTATATCAATCATGCTTTTCAATGTATTAATATACTACTTTCCTGTTTCCGGTATATACTACTCACCTCACCCCTACCTCCCATATCATATCAGCCACCCTTAGTGACCTTAAAAACTACATATACTCACTACCTATACTATAATAATACTATATAATACTATAATAAGTATATATACTATATATATATATATATACTACTACTATACCTAAAATATATATATATCATATATATATATATTAATAATTATATTCATAATATGTAGATATTTTTATATGATATATATCATATACTATATATTATATTAATATATAAATATATAATATATATATATATATATATATAAATATATATTCGATCCACGGCCCTTTACTCAGGGGGCCTCAGAGGCGACGTGGAACCAGATGGGGGGACGGTTTCCGATACCCCGTAGGGGAGGGGGCGAAGGAACCCCCGCGACCCAACCTACACAAGAGCGGGGGTTTCCGGAGACCCTCCCGGAGGGGGGAAAATAGTCCTACCCTGTCGTTCCCCGGAAGGCGAGAGACCCCGACTCCTGCCTATATATTTTTGAATCACCCTATGGAGGGTACCCATTAGTTTTCAAAAAATGTTTGTTTTTTTTTAAAAACTAATGAAGAGACCCAAAGAGTAGCCGCCCCGATGACAGAGTCGGGTCTCTCGCGCACTTCCGCGGGACGAGACAGAGCGGCTAGATAACTATTTCCCCCAACCTCCCCGGGGAGGGCGCTCCGCGAACCCCCGCCTCTTGGTAATTTGGCGCGTCGCCGGGCGTTCCTCCCGCCCTCCCCTACCGGGGTTTGGAAAACGTCCCACCCATCTGTTTCCCCGTCGGCTCCGAGCCCCCATACATAAGCCCTAACACTCAATATATATACTACAACTAAATATATACTACTACTAAACTATCCCAAATATATATCCATATTAATCATATAATAATATATAATAATCATTATAATAACTAAATATAATACTATAAATATAAACTAATGGGCCTGATATGATATATATATATAACTCAATAAATAACTAATATATATAATATATCACTCTCATAGATTATTACGTGTATTTCTATATACTCAAAAAAATATTTATACCAATAAGTTACCATACTGTGTATATATAATTACCATATGATAAATATTCTCATATTGCCATGAAAGACTATATACCCAGCCCTGATATATATATATAAATATACCAACAAAAAATATCTATATATAACAAAAACCCATAAATATATATACCTATATCACATCATAGATATCAAATAATACTTAAATATAGATAAAAATAATATATACGTATATATAATATACCTATACCTACCACTATATCAGTATTAAAAATCGGAAGCCCTGATTATATATTAAAATTACGTATATTATATAGTATAATATATATAGTACCATAAATCAAAGTATTACCTTGGCATGTCATTATTCATATTAAATTTATAAAATATATATATAACCTACCTATGATTATACATATTTTAAAGTATATATTCTATATAAATATATCTAAAAAGCATAATAAAAATGGAATGAAAATGGTAGACAAGGGTTAAATTTTAGGTATAAATATCGATTTTACTTACTGAAACCTCAAAATTTCACCTTTTTACACTTGGTTCTGTGGGTCATAGTCTTTTGACTTAACCCCAGAACAATGTAAATTGACTCAAATATACTAAATATACTAAATAACAAATTTCTAATACAAATCTTAATAACAAAAATTTCTAAAGCCTAAAATATTACTAAACAATAAGAATGATTAGAACACCTGTTAGCATACCTTAATTCTGGGCTACACAGCATTTAAGGTTAAAAATTTTAGTAGCTTAAATATTTATCACTTCTACCATTTTGTAGATAGGAATTTAACTGCATCTGTATTATAACAAAATATCTTAAAAGCCCAAATTAAAAGTCAAGCATGTGAAAGCTGAGAGAATATTTATCCCTAAAATAATTCCACAAATAAATACTATAGAGAATCAAGTCATATTTGTGATTGAAATTGAATACAGAACTTTTCATGGATAAAATTTACTATCATGGATGGCGTTTTAGCGATGGGCCATGATGTTCTCAGACTTTCCACCATTAAAATTTCTATAGAAATTCAATCCTAAAACTCAATGTGTGTAAGTCAATCTCGTTTCTAATTGCTGCTAATAAATTGCACATGTGCTAAAATT